>PVIR01005685.1:6206-70723 GCA_004026965.1 Petromus typicus | reverse complement strand
GCTCATTCCCAACAACCATTCATTCATTCAGCACTGGCCTACTGTGCGTCACATGGCCCAAAGCTGTGTACTGGGCCCTCCCGGGCTTTTCACTGGTCTCTCCACACCTGTTCTTCTCCCACTCTCTTCCCTCTAGTCCCCTCCTCCACCTTTGTGTGACAATGAGGAACTCACTTAGCTATGAACCACTTTAATTCTTAACTGAATCTCAAAAAGACTTTCAGGGAAATTCAATGAGGAAATGAACATAAAATATTCAAGCAGTATCTTGACATTTACTATATGTGTCTCCAGTGCACTTGTACACAAGGTATTATTATCCGTTATACACCCTGCACTCTCTCTGTTGAACAGATCTGACTTTGTAATTATTCCTATTCTCCCAATCTAGAGAAGAAGAAGATAAACCCTTACCCATGCTGCAAAAAGAAATATACACAAGTGAGAAGGTAGGAAACAGTTGAGATAATATGAGAAAGGCTTGTGCAAACTGTAAGGTCTCTACAAATAATGAACACCCAAATCTGGAAGGACACCAGCACAAAGACATGGCAATACAACTCTCAGAAAACAGAACTATTGCTGCTAGTTCCAGCTTCTAAATGTAAAAGATCATGATCCATACTTTTACTAGTGGACAATTTGTACACTCAAAATAGTTCTCCAAAATGACTGATGCCCAGGTTGAGTGTCCTACACCACAAGCTTTCCAGTCATTTAAAAAAATAATAATCAGTCTCTTCAGCACAGAGTTAGGAAAACATGCCATAACATTATAGGGGAAAAAAGGTAAGCAACAAAGAGGGAACAGAGAAAGCTTTCAAATTCATCTTTAATGAATCATAAAACATTACCCTAAAAAGGCTTTTCTCCCAAATATTCTGTTTAACAAAGGTTTTACTTACAATCTTTTAGCAAAAAGGGCTTTTCATTTTTTTTTTTTTTGTCGTGTTCTTTTTAAAATTCTGATGACCAAGCTACAAATAGGAAAGGGGGGGAAAGAAACAAGGAGGAATTCTAACTAGGAGTGACAGGTAATCTAATACACAGAAAATGATGATTCAGAAATAATTTTAAAGGAATATACAACAGTATGATTTTAGCAGGCTATGAGTTCGCCATGTTGCTAGCCCCTGGCATAACTCTTCACAACAAGTCTTAGCTCCAAAATATTTTAAAACTTTTCACAACAAATGAAATGCTTCCCCATCTCACATATCTCTACTCAGATATGTGAACCAGAGTTTCTCTATGTAGGAAGGTTTTAAATTTCAAAAGTGGAAATCTTGAAAAATGATATGGACATTTATATGAAGATGGTCAAGGATATTCAAAGTGGTAATTTCCATTTTATCTCTTGTCCTCTAAATGTAGAAATTTGCATCATGACCAGGACCCACCCAGGTGGATTTAAGTTAGTTCTAAAAGGCTTCACAGATGAGTTAAAGCACATTTGGGGTGCTATGGAAAGGCACGCTAAGGGCTGTCTTCTTCCTCATCCAACAAAGCAGCAGATCTCTCATCAGGATAATTTGGTAAATGTTCATTGTGCAAATAACAAAGAATTTCCAAGGATATAAAATGTGCATTAATTAAAGTTCACTAAAGTAACTCTTCAAACAGCAGATAAATAATACAAAATACTGTAACACTGCGCAAAAACAGCAGATAAATAATACAAAATACTGTGAGGCCACGAAAAGAGAAGACAGTCTTTTCTTACCTGACGAGCAATTTTCCTCTCGCTCTCAATCTCCTTTGTGGTCTCACACACACTCAGGGCTTAAACTGAGCTCCCTCTGACCCAACACTGGTGTCTAACCAGTCTGAGAAGAGCCAAGGTCAGGCCTGTCAGCCTCGCCTTGGCTTCTCCTGGGGAAGCATCTCACTTGAGCTGTGTGAAATTCTCCCAGAATCAAAATCTCTCAGTACCATACTTCTAAGATTCCAGCACGAGAGCCTGATGCTTTATCTGCAGCAACTGTCCCCTCCTCTTTTTGGCCACCTCTGACTAAATAGCCTCAATGCCTTCTCTTAACACAAGAAACCTGGGTGAGGGCTCAGATTATTTCAATAAAGCCATTCCTACTTTAAAAAGGAAAAAAAAAAAAAAAAAACACATAAGTGAAAAAATCAAATTTTGTGAGGCTGTGTAGGGTGAGACACATTTCTTTGGGCCAATTTATTCACAAAGAATCTAATTGTAAAATTCATCATTTAACCATCATACACAGAAAGGATTTCATCACAACTGCCTTCCCTTTCAATACCTCAATGCCATCTAGCTGGCTAGGGTTGCCTTAGGGTGCATTTTGGAACAGCTAGGATAGCTATAAAATAATAATAATAATTTTAAACTTGTGGCTCTTGTGAATTTAAGTTTCAGTGACAATGTACAACACAAGATTTTAAACCCCCATCCTGACCCAATATAACTTTCTTTCCCCACCACTGAAGAGGTGCTGGGCCTTCCCAGTGTTGCAGTGCCTACCGCCTCTCTCTGTATAGAAAAAAATGTCTCAAGAGATGAATCTTAAACTAGGAAGTCTGAAATACAATGGTATTTTGAGACAAACAGAAAGTCACAGGAAGAAATGACATAACTATTAATACAGTAGCTGATCAAGCTGTAGGGCACAAAACTCCACATCTGCTGGCAGCCTGTTAGTAGCTACTCTCAGGCCCAAAAGAAATGGGGTACGCTTGTGAACCTGCTTTCTGCCTTAAACACCAAAGGACAAAGTCCAGAACACTAAAATTAAAATTTCATTTTCCACATGAAAGCCTATGAAATTAGTTAAGAAAAGAAGCTAATTTCATCAGGATTTGTATCTCCAGCCCACCTCCACAGTTTCCAATATCATTACAAAGCATTTGGGCTGGAAGGTTCAGTGGAGGTAAGTACCCTAATCAAAATTATATCGACTGTGTCTGAGAGGAGAATTGATGGGGTAGCGAGACAGCACAGGGCTAAGATACAAATTTATAAGCTATCTCGCAGACAAGTGTCTAGTTAGGAATTCAGATTATTAAATAAGCAGGGAAGTTGGAGAAGCCACCAGGAATTTCACACAAGTTTATATGCCTGAATGTAAGTTCAGGGGATATAAACATCTTGCTGAGCACAGTACTGAACCTGCACCCTGCTTTGGGGGCCTGGTTTTCTCTCCTCACCCTGGAAGCACAGGAGACTACTGGTCCTGGCTTCCAGGAATTCTGAACCAGGTGAGAGGAAAAGGGCAGAGCAAAGAAGATAGACAAGCACCCAGAGTTGTTAGATCCACAGTGTTCCACTTAATCTTGTGTTTTATGTTGTACTTTGGCCTAAAATAACACAAGCAGACAGGAAGAAGACACGGACAAAATAAACGGCACAGAAAAGAGCAAGAACCTCTGAACCAAGCGATGCAAAGTTGTGTTTATGTCAGTCTGAACATGGGCAAGGTTAAAACCTTGCAGTCACTGCTCCAGTATTTGACTTATATCAAAAGAGCTCTGCGATTATAAACTGAAACGTTTGTACCATCCCAAAGGGACAAACAGAACTTGTATAGGGTCATTTCTATACAGTAGCTCTTGATTTTTTCAAAGTTCCACTGAATTTCTACAGATTTCCCCTATGAGAAGTCAGGGCCCCTGGACCACATGCCTCGCCTAACTGCCCCAAAGTTCATTCGACTCAAAGTTGACTTCCAGATAATCACCTAATTTCCTTTTTACTCCCTTCTTAGTCCCCAAGTCTTTACCTGGGAAACTTAAATGAAGTACATGGCCACCTCCTCAGCCATATCAAGTGGCTCATGTGGGGTCTTCTAATCAAATCCCTGGTAATTTACTGTTCATAGAGTCTGTTAGGATATTATTTCATAAATGATCACCAAGAGCAGATTCCATGAGCAAAGAGAGATGCTGACTGAATTGAAGGTCTAGTGAATCCTATACCTGAAAGCTTTGCTTTTGATACCTCAGAGAAAATGTCTGTTCACAAACACAGAACACGTAACTGCAGTATAATCTACCTACTTAAGAACAAAAAGGCCTGCAGGGATCATCACAAAGAGGGCCGGAAGCACAGTCCCTCTAGGGAGGGCCTCAGCTTGGTCCTGGCTATGGTAGTGACTGTACTAACATTCTGCATAAACCTATCTCTCTATACTCAGAATGTCACTTAGAATGCTCACCATCTACCAAACATCGCAGTGGGACTCTGCACAGAACACCCATTTGTCAATTCTTGTGGTGATCCTCTACAACGAATACTGGGGATGCCCATTTCTCAGATGAGGAAACGGTCTCAGTGTTAGTAACTTAGCAAAAGTATCTTGCCTACAAGTGGCTGGATCAGAGCCAGAAATCCAGACTCTTGGATACTACAGACCCTAATCCCAAAGCAGGGGGACTACAGCATCTGGATCTGGGCAGACCAAGGAAAGAAACACAGCCCTTTCCCATCAACCCTAGGGAATATGTAAATATAGTCAGAAAGGTCAGAGGGTGTCTTTCATCCAAAACAATCCTCTCTTCTAAGACTCATCCACAAACATGGGCAGACCCCAGCCCAACTTTCTCTAGGCCAGGCCACTTGGTGATGGATGTGTCCTGCCCCACTCCCAGGCCCTTCCTTCCAGTTTCAAACTGAGAAACCGACAGAACTCAGACATTACAACCACCAAGTCTGAGAAGACAGAGAATTTTGTCACCTGCTCTAAAACACTGTGAAGTATAAATAGCTGCCATTTCCTGGGAAACCCAGGCCAGACATAAAGAAGGAGAGGCTGAGCCTTTCCTCTCTAGGTAATCCTAGCAAATCAGCCAGACTCTGGTAACGTGTGTTCACACACAAACACCATGTGTCACCAGAGGTGCGATGTCAGACCATATCCCTCGTGCACACTCTGGATAAACATATGACCCAACTTTCTGGGAAAAGGAGTCCCTGTAAGGCTCTGGTTTTGTTCTCCATTTCTGTCAATAAACTTTTTCTTCAAAAAATTCTAGGCTTACTATGTGATGGTGGAAAGTAGCACTAATATTCACACTAAGATCTTCTCAGTAATAGGTCTAAATTCTTTTCCTATTATATTTTATATTTGTATTTACTTGGAATACCTGAACTACCAGGCTTGTCCCATCTCCTGTCTCCTCTGCACACTGCCTGCCAAGATGGCATCTTCTAGGGTTATCTTTTCCAACTCTGCAGCATTTAAATGGACCATGTGAGCTGTTCCCAACAAGTAGGTAGAGGAGTTCATGCTGCCTGTCCTCCCCAAATTCAAATCTGAGTATGTCAACTTTCCAGCTTCCAGACCCTCAGGGACTCCTGCATTAGTCACCTTTGCCACTGTTGAGACAAAATACCCAACACCCATGTTAAAGGGGGGAAGTGTTATTTAGCTCACAGTTGTAGAGGTTTCAGTCCATAATCAACTGGCTCCAAGGCCGGGTGGCACACAGCAGAGGGGCAACAAGGGATCTTACCAGCAACTTTCTGTCCCTTTTATCTTATCCAGACCACGGGATCAGGGCAGTGCCAAGCCACCCAGTGGGCTTAGTTATCAGCGTCACACATTATAGATCCAGCCACCTCTAATATGTCTTACAAGCGAGGCTTTGGGGGGACATCTACACATCTACAACCATAACAACCCCAAAAGGGCTCAGAATGAAATCCAAAGGGTATCATGAGACCAACTGAGGCCTCCCTTTCTCACGTCGTCTGACGCCAAGCAAGCTGGCTTCCTCTCAGAACCACAGACCTGCCACACACTCTGAGGCTCAGGGTCTCCGGCGACTCACCTCACCTGCAATCGTTCCCCTTTTCCGACCTAACTCCGCTCATACTTGTCTTAAGCTCCCACTTCACTCAGCAGTGAAGCCGTCCTCAGCTCTCCTGCCCACAGAGCCGTCCAACGCTGCCGCATGCTCCCTCACAGCCTGCTTCCCGGATGCCACTTCTGAAAGTGATTAATTAGTACTCGTGTGCTCAGTGTCCACCTCCTCCTGGGGACAAGCAGCTCTGTTGGACCCCCCCAAGCTCTCTGCCCAGGACCATGCCTCAGAGATTGACCCAATGTATACTGATATACTGACTGACTGACAGACCTCAGCGCTTACTGAGTGTGTCGAAAAGCAGAATAAATAATAAATATGCTAAGATTTATACACTTCTCTGTTTAAATTGTGTAGCTGCTGTGATTAATAAAATATAAATCCCATGAAGAGCTTGGCTGAATTCATGGTAGCTTTTTGCTATTAACACACCAGAACCAGAAACTCATCCACGCACTGCTGCCATGTGAGAAGCCCCATGCACATACATCCCAAGGTGATAGTAAAAGCAGTCCTCCTATTCACACACCAGTTAGTACAACTTTAAAGACCTCTCATCACTGCAGCCATTGTTAACAAGAAAAACTGTTTCCCAATGCGCGCCAATAAAACCGTCCCCGAGTGCAGAAGCGCGAAAGTGAGTTGTGTACACCAAGTCGGAAGTCCTCTTCTGAATTCTTAACATTGCTATATGGTTCAAGTTCTAACCCATACCATGAAAAGCAGGCCTAATAATGGTCCCTTAAAAAGGACACTGGATGGATCTTTGGTGAAAAAAAAAAATGTCCCTGACATTTTCCATTGTGACCCGCCTGGTTTTTCTTGATAAGAGGTCCAGAGGTTTGAGCACCGCAATTCATTAAAAAAAATTCAGACAAAAAAAAAAAAATGAGCACACAGTCGCCTATCAGCTGAATGTGCAAATATTTCCAGAGATGTCACATCACAAAAGTCATTCAGCACATGTTTATTGAGCTGCTAATGGATTAGAGGCACGTTGCTTGGCGTATGAAGACGAAATTTCTGCATTCACTGAGTTTGCTCATCAACAGTCACCAGTCAGCACCTGAGTACTTTATTTAAATCATCACAGGTGCTTTGGGCAAGGGACAAGGCAAAAAATATCTAAATGCAAATCCTGTAAAGGCTGTCAGGGACTAGTCCTCCAATTATATGGTCTTAACTATCAGAAAAACAATGTGTAACCCAGAGCAAACGGAGCTCATAGTCACAGAACTGGGCAAGGAGCAGAAGAAACAAGTCACCAGATATTGTTAACTCTTGTGTATTTAATACTCAGTCCAAAAGGGTTGGGTAGGAAGTTCAGTGATAAAATGCTTGCCCAGTAGAGTAAGGCACTAAAGTTGGACTCCCAGCACCACAAAAAAATAAAAAAATTTTTAAAAAAATAAAAATGTAAAAAAAATTGCCATTAACCTATTGTTTTCAAAATGGCAAGAGCTTACAGGGCTGTCTTAAGTGCATTGAGACTTTGTAAGTTTATGCAATTATTGAAATTAAGATAAAATATGAACTAGATCAAACTCTGTGACATTATTAGATATATTCAAAACAGTTCAACAAGGCTGTCAGAAAACTGGCACTAGAAACCTCAACTATGTTTTTTAAAACTTGATGCAATAAGTTGCTATAAAAAATACTTTGGAAAATAATGGATCTCCCAAGGTAGACATAACAATTTTAAAATCAAAATGAACTTCTTTCCATTTTATGAGCTGCACTTAAACCTTTTAATGCTTTACGCTCTGGGCCTTGCCACAGTATAACACTACACTCAAAGGCCTCACCACTTTGCAATTTGAGACAAATAAAAACTGTTTCCAAGCTTCTACCAATAAAAGAGGAACAAACGGAATACACACAGCCTCAGAATCTCTGAAAGAAGACAGCATAAAAGTTATATGTTAATAAAACGGGCCTGCCCAATCTTGTACTTCAATTTTGCAAAATTTTATCACAAAAGAACAAAAAAAGTAATATCAACCAATTTTTATTTGCCATTCAATGCAGGAGGCCAAGAGCCAGGCTACAATTAAATAGCATGTGTACAAAAAAAAATCTTGAGCCTCTATTACTGTTATTCCCATTTAAGAGATGAAAATACCGAGGCTTACAAAGTTAAATGGGCCATGATTCCACCCTTAGTCAAAGCGATAAAGCTGGAAATGAAACCCTGGTATTTCCACCGCGGTGTCTCTAGCCTGGCATTCCTGACCCTTCCAGAATGGCAACTGTATTTGTGTGTACTTTCTAACGAGAGGAGGGAGTTTTCTTTAGATTCTCAAGAGGCCCCAATTCTACAAAAGCTTAAAATCCACTGACTGCACCACATCCTCTCTGGTGTTAAGAACAGAAAATACAGCCTGTCACTCCCCTTACTATCACTTCTCCAGTGTCGAAGAGGAAAAGAAAAACTATATAGCTTTGATTTTCTTGAAAGTTCTCAGGGTAAGTCAAGATTACTCTCCTGGACAATTTTCAGCACACGCTGTCTCGGGTTAAGTTACACAATAAATTGCAATACTCTACGTGTTTACATCCAGTTCTGAGATTTCACAAATAGGGGCCAATGTTACTTAGTCATTCTACTTTCCAAAATGGGTTTCAATCAACCACTCCTCACCGCATTGCCTGGGAAATAAGCTATCATTAGGTCCACTTGTGAGAAAGTAAAAACACTGTCACCCTGAGGTTAGGCAATAAATCAGCTACCAAATAGGGATCAAACTGAGAAGCGCCTGACTCTCCTCCCCCACATCTTGGCTGTCATGACCTGCCGCATCCTTGGAGCTACAGAATACTCAGGCAACTGACTCCACCATCTTCTCTACCAACACAACACTGAATTAGAATCTGGTGATAAATCATTAAATTAGGGTATATTTGCAGTTCCCAGTGACAGCGAGCTCATCTCCCATCATGTAGGCAGAAGTCACAAGGCGAACACACGGCCCGTGCCTGATCTCTGCAAAGGGAGTTGTAAGCAGTGAAGAATGCCGCTACGGGACAAGATTCGATCTCGCTGCAAGGATATGGCTATGTGGTAGGTGTGGCACTCAACAAACTCTTGGTATCCTGCCCCTGGTATCAGTGTGGCACTTGGGATCCATCCATAATTTATGGTCAGAAGCTGGAATATTAATGTGGAAATAAAATTTACCTCAAAGCAATATAATACGCCCAAGTCCTATACTTCACAAGCAGAGACAATTCTGGAAAGCAGGTCTCCAGACACCTGCTGGGATCTGTGCAAGACCGTGAGAGGGTACAGAACTGGGCCTGGGTAAATGGCCAGAGGTGCTGCCAGACGCTTGGCCAACTACCAGCTAAGGCCATTTCTGCCAGGCTAGGATCTGAGTCCGATCACCCTGGTCCAGGTGCCAGTCTGCTTCCAGGCTGAAGTTCAGAGAAGCTACCAGCAAGACACTGGCCTCTGCTTACTTCTTTTAAGGACAAAGAGGTGAGAAAAACAGCACTCTGACACTGAAGAGTTAATTTCACAACCAGGCTCCCTTAGGGTAATGTTTTATTTATGGCCTTGCCTGATCAAGATGACTTCCCTACAAGAAATACCCAAAGCAAACAAGCTTCAAGATTCGAAGACAGAAAGATTCTTAGGCTTCCTTCACCATTCCCCAGAGAGAAAGTGACAGACAGACAGACAGACAGAAAAACAGAGAGGGAGAAGTAGAAGGAGAGGGAGGGAGAGAGATGGGTGTGTATGTGTAGAGAGAGGGAGAGAAGGGGAGAGGGAAAGAGGAAAAGGAGATAGACACAGAGACAGAGAGTGACCAGGAGTTCCGTGCTTTAGGAAGTGACCCACAAGTTCTGGATGAACATCCTTCCAGGAAACTAGACCTGACAAAGTCCTCCCAAGGAGGCATCCCCGCTAAGTATGAAACCAGCCCCCAATTGGACCCTCTGGAAATAGGTCCAAGAGGAGCTGGAGGCGCAAGCCAGAGAGACCCCTCCTCCCAGAGGACGGGAGCTGCAGCGAACTGTCAAGACCACCGGGGACGACCTCAGAGGGCTGGGGCCGCGGCTCCCACACGCGCCTGTGTCCTTCGCATCTTCTGGTCTCCTCTATACGCGCGGTTAGCAGAGCCCACTTCGGACCATCAGGTCCGAGATGCGGTTCGTGCCAGCCGTCCAGACTGCGTCCATCCAATGCCTGTGCCAGGCAGACTTAAGGACTTTGCTGTTTTGCTATTTTAAAAGCTCCCGCAGACGCGCGCGCACACGCACTCACATACACACACGCACGCACACACACGCAGAGGGAGCTAACACCCCGGGATCCCTGACCCCGGGAGCCTCCCGCGGCCACGCGGCGTGGAGCCCGCACAGCGCCCGGGTCCCCCCTCCACACCGCGGCGCGACCCTGCCCACCGCTCGCGCGCAGGACGGGGCGCGGGGGCTCCGGGGCGCGGGGGGCGGCGGCGCACCTCCTCGTCCTGCTCCTCCTGGGACGCGCTGGGGCCCCGGGGCGCGGGCGGCGCGGCTCCTCCGGCGGGCAGCGGCGGCGGCAGCGCGGGGATCCCGAGCTCCAGCAAGACGCGCGCCGGAGCCCACGCGGCGGGCGGCCGGGCTCCCAGGGCGCCGCCCGGCGGCTGCGGCGGCCGCGACTCGCGGGGGAAGCCGCCGGGCTCCCCTTCCTCCGACAGAGTTTCCGACCCCGACGACGACTCGGCCGACGAGGCGCCCAGAGAGGACGCGGGGGCCGCGGCGGCGGCGAGAGTCCGGGCGCCGTGGCCGCCGCCGCCGCGGGGCACCGGTTCGGGCGCCTCGGAAACTTTCTCGCCCATCGCCCCCTCTGGGCCACAGCGCAGCCGGGCGGCGGGCGCCTTCGGCGGCTCGGTCGGCTCCGGCTGGGTCGCTGCGCCGCTCCCGAGCTGGGGGAGCCCCGGAGACTACATGGCTGCGGCGGGGCCGGAGCAGCCCGCCACCAAGTTCGCCGCCGTCCGGGCTCTGCGGCCGCCGGGGACTCGCGCGCGCTGGGCCATGCCAGCTCGGAGCCGCGCTCCGCCGCTGCGCCCCGCCGCCGGGACTGCGGCTTCTCGGGCGAAACCTGCCTCGGGGCCGGGGAGGAGACGGGCAGCCCGGGGAGCCAATGGCAGGGCGGGTGCGCCGGTGGGCGGGGGCTGCGGCGCCCCTGGCCGCGCGGGCGTCAGGTAGGGGGGCGGGACGGGGCGGGGCGGAGCGGGCGCGGCCGCGGGTCCTTGAGGCTAGGGGCCCGGAGGCTGCAGGGGCTGCGCTAGCCCGGAACTTCGCCGGGGAGAGAGCTGCGTCCTCCGAACTGCCGGGCAGCGCCCGCCGGGGGCAGCGAGGCCTGGGAGAAACTGGACTTCGTCTGGAAAAAGTGGAATCGAGAATCTGACCAGAAGGGCCCGAGGGCTTTATGAGGGAAAAGGGAACAGTTATTCGCGCGCACGTACACACACATACACACACGCACACGCGTACACACACACATACACACAGCCATTGTCATGCTGAAAGAAAAGGGGGAAAGTTCGTCATACAGCAAGTGTGCCCCAAACGCTGATCTCCAACCGTCGTCTACCATTTAAACTCCTTGGGCCTCAGTTTCCTCAACTTTAAATGGAGATATTGATACCAATCTAGTCCAGCTATGGGCAAGATTAGAGCCATTCTGAAATCAGCAGAGTCCTGGGCTTGGACGCATGGAGTTTTCCAAAACCTATTTTGTGTCATAATTTATATTTATAAAATAAAAAGTTAAGCCTAACACACAATTGCACCTTCAAAAGAGAGGAAAATACAAATTACGCCCCTGCATTTCATTGGGAATGGACTGAATCACAAGGGCATTAAGTGGCCCCACCTATTGCTGTCTGTCTACACCAGCTAAACGGAGGGTGCAGAGAGCTCATATGTCCAATTTGCTCTCCCCCAGCTCTGGATCGCAAACCAGCAAGATGCGGGATCAGGTGTTTCATTTTCCAGACCTGTGAGAAACAACTTTCAGTAAAAGCACCTGAAGACCCTCCCTGGGGATGGAAAACAGAACCCTGGCATCTCCTTGCAAGCCAGCACTCAAGCCATGAGAAAAAAGCAGTTCCTTACTTCCCTTCAGACCCAGTCTCTCCCTGTGATCTGAGTTATACATCCACTCATTTTCGGTCCCACAGACCTTTCTCACTGAATGAGATGCGTGCAGGTGTTTGCAAAGGATACACAATAAAGCAGATCTCCTGCCCTTGAGGAGCTTATGGTCAGGCCGGAGATTTATTCTGCATAATGTGACTCTGTTACTCATTTTTTAAAGCTGTGCTAAGTGCTATAGGGGACAATGTGTCAGGGGAGAATTACAGAAAAATTGTAGCACTCCTCAAGCCCAGCAGCCCTCCTGAATCTGAGATTTCTCTTTGTCAGAACCGCTTTGCCAAAGCTCCTTAAGAACTGAAGGACTCAAGTTGAAAGCCCCTCCAGCTAATGAGCCTTTTTATGCTACCGCAGTATTTACAAGTGATACGAGAGACAGAGCGCTTCATCACATCAGACAGCAGGCTTTGTCTCAGTCAGGCCCCCCACCGCAGGAAGGGGAAGGTAACACGATGTGACTCTCCTGCTATAGACAGCTGCACTGCAGAATGGACTCTGGCTGTCACATCTGCATTGTGACACTTCAGAACGATCCACAGGGAGGTGAAGGCCTGCTGAGGCAAAAGGACAATTTGAGTGACTTAGCTAAGTTGGGAGAGAGAGGCTGAAGAGAGCACAGTGGTGAAGCCGGAATCCTTCCTGAGCCTCACAATGACTTCCTCGTCAGGAGTAGCAGGCTTTCTCTGAGCCCTATGTGGTTGATTCAGCACAGTGAACTGAAATGACGCTTGAAGCAGCCATTCACACAGGACAAGAGGAGGGATTGCATTTCAGGACGTGGGGAAGGTTTCAGCGAGGACATGTTCTGAATGACTAACAGAAAGAATGATAATGGTTATTGTTGTGGGACCCTGAGCATCTTCCATGGATGGTCTCACGGAAGCCTGGCAGCATCCGGAGACATATCTTCCAGGTCCACTTTATAGATGAACAAATCAGGGATCTGCAAAGTCAAACCACTTGCCAAGTAGTGGGAAAGCTGCAGTTTGAACCCCACAGCACCACTCAAAAGCACTCTTGCCCAAGCTGTCCAGTGTAATGCCAATCAAAACCGACAAGTTTTCAAGTGCCTATGTATATCATAGATGACAAGAATTCTTGTTCATTGGCTTTGTCATCTTGACTCAGTTTGTGAGGAAAACATACTTGGATACAGATTATGGTAACACAGACATGACACCGCAAGGTAGCTGCCATTATTATGCTCACATCACCCTTGTGAAATATGTGAAGATCATGATACAGGTAAGTCATTTGTCTAATGTCACACCTCCAGCATGTGTTGAAGCAGAACTCAGACTTGCACACACTTAACCTTTAGAGATCAATGTCAAGTACTAGAGAATATTTCTTGAACTTTTTAAACCTTAACTCCAAATTAGGATGATATTTTACCTTGCAACTCGTGATATATATGTTTTCACGAATAACCTTCTAGAAAGGAAGATGGTCTGAAAATAATGATGTTAACTGTGATTGACTACCTGGACTGCACGCCACTCTAAGACCTGCACTTTCAAAGTAGGCTTGATCATCTCTACATCTGCCTATATGGAAAATATGGTGGTAATTTGAGCTACATGTTTCCAAAAGAAGTGGGAAAACTGAAAGGATGAATCTATAAATAGAAGATGATCAGAAGGTCAGGCTAGTTCCCTAAAATTATCCCAATGAGGCCAACAGACAACTTCTAGGTATTAGAGACAGAAAATGTCACTCAAAATTCTCTTGTGTTCAGAGGTGAGGCTTTCAGAAGGTAATCAGATCATGAAATCTCCCAGCTCCTTCAGATTAATCCACTGACAAGATCGTATGGTGTCTGAATTCCTGTGCTTCTGGGTGCAACATTCCACCATGATGTTTTTGCTTCACCAGAGACCTAATGAAATAGACCTGACAGACTATAGGCTGAAACCTCTGGAACCAGGGGCGAAAATAAATCTTTCATGCTCTAGGTTGTTTTTTTCAGGTATTTGATTCCAGTGACAAAAAACTAATAGTCTGGGTCATGGTAAAACTACTATGCCAAAACTCAATTTTTTTCTTATCTAAATCCTACAGTTCACCTTTTCTGTCTTATGAAAATATAAACATCTTTCTCTGTGTCTAACAAAGTATCCCCTCCATGAGAAATTCTTATCTATGTTCTCGGTGTTGGAGATATGGGGACCAGAATTGAATGTGAAACCACAGCTTTTTTCCAATGGGGAAAGCCAGAAAAATTCTCTCTTAGTGGTCATATTTCCTGGGAAGTCAGTAGGATAGCTTCACATTGTAAAATCAGACTAGATCGGCCCCTCGGGAGAGATAAGGTCACCTGCCCCAGAGCAGTCAGTCTCTGTAGGTGCTCCCAAGCTTTCCAACTGCACACAACCTTTGTCTTCTGTGACTGAACACTTCTATGTTGTTATCCTAAGTGACAGGAAACCTTGCCTCTGGGACTTTCTTTGTTCTCTGGGTTTTGCCTGGGACCAGGTGTGAATATCAACTCTGTCAAACAGAGGATGTTCAAGCACAAGTCATTACAGCCATCACCCATCGCCACCATCATGATATCCCCTCAAGCATTAAATTTAGGACTTCATCCAATTGAAACCAATTATTCTTCTTACATACATGAAATGAGAGTATCAGAGACTGAGAAACATTTTTCTAAAGTCACAAGTTAATGTGTTCCTATTTAATGCACTGAAAAATACTAAATATGAAATCATTTTTTGATTATAAAGATGCTGACACTTACCCACCTTTGGTGGATTATTTTGTTATCAATGATAATAATAGATTTGCCTGCACCATGAGAAAGGAAGTGCAATTTTGAGGCAATAACATCATCCAAAAAATGGCTGTTGAATTTGTGATGATCAGATTTTCTGATTAATACTGGTGACTACAGAACGATAGAGACCACAGCACTTGCTGAGCTAGTCAGGAGCAAACACCCTCATCCTTTCAAGTTCTTGTTTGTGTCTATGGCTCTAAGGAAGGAAAGATTTTAGTAAAAGATAACAGAAGAGGAGAATTTTTTAATGATGGTGGAAAAGGACATGGATAGGAGGATAGTAACTTGAATTGTAGCTACTATAAAACTACAAAACATAGGAAACTCAGCTTTGTTAACTCAGCTTTGTAGGGATCTAAAGGGGCTGTCTGCTGATCCGAATTCATGAGTCCATGTTTCTCAAGGTGTGTGGGGAACACTGGCCTCAGATCACTGGGGTAGTGAGGAATGTTGGTTCTGTGGCCCCACTCAAAAATGGCAAACCTCTATTTCTAAGGACACCATGAAAAAAAGTAAATATCAAGTATACTGGGCCTTGAGAATTATTGAAGAGGATCCTAATTTGGGAATCAAGGAGCCATGTATGGGCATATGTATACAGTTTTATAAAAAGTGGCTAGAATGACGTGCCTGTCATTTGATTCTTTGGGAAACAGTTCCTACGCACCTGGACACCAACTATCTTAAGGAGACAAAGGCAGTGAGCAGCTGGACAGGAATAAGCATGCTCTAAGAACAGCTGGAAAAACTGAGCTAATCCACACTAAGTTACTGAGGACAATGTTCCCTGGAGGATTCTATTCAAGCAAAATTCAAAATGGTGACCTACTTCCCACAGAAGACTCCAGTCTTTTGCATTTGTCTTTCTGAGATGGATATTCACATCTGTGATTTTTTGTTATGCTTTCAGCATGAAATGTTCACTCTTCATTTTTCAAAAAGATTTATCCAGTACTCTGCTGCTGAAGAAATAGAAGACAAATAAACACATTCCCTTGTTTTTATTCATTGTAGAGCTTTGCTTCAGAATCAAACACTTCCATTTTCTATTATCAATTCTTAAAGCAATCTCCTTGACTTTGTACTGCATGGCAAGTGGTTCCTTTCTCCACTAACCCCAACTAATTAGAAAATCAAATTATGCTGAACAGTAACCTAGCAAACAACGTTTTCCACAGGCCCACCCTGGGCAATTTACAGGGCTTTTTGTGCTGGAGGAAACAGTGTCCCCGCGCACACACAACATGTGTGGTCTGCCAATAAGTTGACATAGGAGCTTGTTAGAAAGGCAGAGTCGCAGTCTCTGTCACAGTTTTCCTCAGTCGGAACCACAAAATCTCCATGGGCATTTTAGACACAAGGTCCTTAAAAAGCATTGCTCTAGTCCTCAGGTTCCCTACTCAGTTATACCTGAGAATCACCTAGGCAGCTGATAGCCAGGCCCCATCCCAAGATCTTTGATTTATGTTGGGGTGGACACCAACATTAACAAATTCCCTGCTGGGAAGTGGTTGGTTTTAGGGCTTAGACAAGAAAAATACAAAATGACCCTGGAGCAACTCCAAAGGCCACAAGTTAAAGGCATGCTCAAAGAAAGACTGGCCTTCTGTCAAAAGAATGCAGATGCCTATTTAAAGGAGCCCTCAGTAGAACAGCTGGAACAAAGATGGTGTTGGATTTGAAATCATAAGATAAAATTAATATCTGGAAGCCCAAGTCATAAAAAATTAAAATTAATAGGAGGAGCAGAAACAGCTCTTCCTCACAAGAAAATTCAAGTTAATAAATGTAGTTTTAAAAAGATAATTAGCAAATAACCATCGCAATAATTTTTGTGGCTTGAAAAGACCCAAAAACATGTCTACACTGATAGGAGAAAGTGTGAGGAGAAAAGGATCTGCGTAGACTAAAAGTATTTGCCCAAGGTACCAAAATAAAGCAGAGGAACCCAGAAGACATCAACTCAACCATACAACCTCACCAGTAAAATGGAGAAATAACCTGAATCTCTTATTGGATGCAGATCATCATTGTACTGTGTTTGTGATTAAAATACATATATAACCTCACCTTAATCATGGAAATCCTGATTGAGAGGAATTGTATAGAATTACTGAATTCTTCAAAAGTGTAAGGTCATGGCAGATAAAGTATGAGGGAACATTACAGAAACTAAAAAGTAACAGCAAAGTTCAATGTGGAACCCTAAGAAGTACAGGTGGATCCATTGGCCACCAGTGGAGATGGGAATAATGTATATCTGAATGCAATCCAAAAGCTATTAATGATACTAAATTTAAAATTGTGCTGTTGACCTCAGTAAGGATACTGATTTCACCAGAGGTGAGAAAAACATTGTTTCCTACTATAAGATGAGATATTTCTCATTGGGACTTAAAATATTTAAGCAAAAGAGAATGCTCACAGAAATAAAAGGCATTTTCCAGTCCTGGCAGAAAGAGATCCTAGCACTGCACTATCTTGGAATTATTGTCTTTCTATTAGGTTATGAAGTCCTGAAAGTGAAAACATACTGTACCTTATTTATCTCACATCTTGTGTGTGCTGAGTCCTTCTAGTATTACCATGATACATATCAAATGAATTTATGACACTATTGCCTCAATGCAGCTTTTAATCAGCCTTATTAAAAGTCTGCTGAAGGAAGTTACATCAACCTAACATATGCACATGTTGACACAAATAACCTATTTTATCTTAGGAGGAGAAAACTCTTGATGCGTAAGGTAGCCTCATTCCTAAAGAGTCTCTTATTTTAACAAAAATAATAATTGCACAAAAATTTTCAGTTCAAATCTCTATTGTTTTGTTATGCCCACAGAAGTTTCTATCTATTATTTGCCTTCTTTAAATAGGCAAACAAGTAAGAACTGCCTATATGTGATGTGAATAGACCGGAAGGAACACTCCAGGAACCCTTGAGACTAAAGCCACCAGAACCTCCCTGCCACCAGCTCAAAAATATCACACAAGACCCTACCTAGTCAGGATGGGAAGAGACTGTTCCTGTATTTCCAGAAAGCCCAAATTTTTTTTTCCAGTACCAGGGATCAAACTCAGGCCCTTGTGGCGAGAAGGTAGTCATAGTATCACTTGACCTAAATCCCTGGCAGAAAGCCCAATTCTTTTTTTTTGGGGGGGGGGGTTCTTGTTTATAGCTCAGGCTAGCCCTGAGCTCAGCCTCAAACTCACAGCAATCCTCTTGCCTCTGCCTCCCTAGTACTGGGATTACAGGCATGAGCTAACACACCCAGCATTGTGATATGTGGTACTGACTGCTGGTGGGTGTGAGTATAGTTGTATGTGGCTACTAGGGATCGAACCCAGGACCTTGTGCTTGCAAGGCAGGCACCAAAACCACCAAGCTAAATCCTCAGCCCAGAAATCCCCATTCTTAAGTAAACCCCATCCATATATAACAATATTTTGGCCTTTTATTATACTGAGCTGTGTTGTAAAATTAATTCAAGAGCATTATTGTGGCTACCAGAAGACGAAATGAAATAATATGATATTTTGGCATTATGATAGTCAGGGTCTTTGCCAAACCATGGAAACTATTCTATCTCATTTCAGTAGGAAATGATTTATTAAAATGATTAGAACACTCACTGAGGAGTTGGAAGAACTGAAGAAACAGGCTCTGGGTTGAGTTTGCAAGAACAGCCCCCAAACTTCCATGCAGAACTGGCAGGAAAGGAAATCACTGTTCCTGATGATTCCAGAGCTCAGCGGCTGCTCCCACCATCTGTGCCTGCAAAGTGGATGCCCTGCACACTGCCCTGCTTCCACACATAAATCACTTCTGTATCTACATCTCTGTATGTGCATCTGATTAGCAGGATGAAGTCACGTGATTGCACCCTGGAGGCAAAGGAAACAGAAACGTGGGAGTTTTCATTCTATCTTGGGAAGACGGGATTCACACCATTGGGAACCACCCTCATGCAGGAGGAATGTCAATAGACTTGGTGAACAGGGTAGACCATTATGATTTAAACTTTAAAAGTCTCCAGCCTCCAATATGTTGTGCCAGTCTGCCCCTAGGATAATATCCTCAGCCATCAGGTAGACAAGGCCTGAGCTCGGCCTCTGGATGGCTGCTCCAGACTGCATAGGTGTTGCTTCAGTAAATATCTCCTAAGAAAAAAGACTGACCAGTACTGAATACATTCTACATACCAGACACTGAGCTATCTGCTGTGCGTGCATCATGTATTAAATCTCCTCAGTAACCCCAATTCAAGGGTATAATCCTCAATGCATAGATAAGAAAATCAGTGCTGGGCCAAGGATTTAACTCAGTGGTTCCAGTACCTTCCTTGCAAGCTCAGAGGCCTGGATTCAGTTCTCAGTAACCACATACAACAATGCCAGGCATGGTGATTCATGCCCATCAGCAAGCAGTACCACATAACACAGTGCCAAGCATGCTGGCTCATGCCTGTAATCCCAGCACTTGGGAGGCAGAGGCAGGAGGATTGCTCTGAGTGTGAGGCTGGCCTGGGCTACGAGCTCCAGGCCAGTCTGAACTACAAAGGGAGACCCTATCTCAAAAAAAAAAAAAAAAAAAAAATGAGAGAGAGAGAGAGAAAAGAAAATATAATCAGTGTTGAAAACTTAAGTAGTTTTTTCATAGTTATGCAATAAAGAAAGAATTTAGTCCAAGGTCTCTCAAACTCATGTTATTCTTACAACATTGGTATATTAATCAGGAATTTATGGATCCCTTCAAGGATTTCAAGGGCCATGGAAATGTGAGCATACGTCTTTCCAGGGAGAACATCTACAGCTTTTATCAGATTTCAGAAGAGCACATGCTCCTCTCCCCCAACACCATGTGAACCACAGCACTGCCCAGAGTGATAGCCTGGTGTATGATCATATTGCTGTTGCTAAGGTGTTGATACACTGCAACTAAAATATTTTTATCGTGCTAAAAAAAAAAACCCACATGAGACCTGCCTTCTTAACTTATACTAAGTATATAGTACCTTATTGTTAACTATAAACACAAAGCTGTACAGTAGCTTCATCTTATATGACTGAAATTTTATTTATATTGAACAGCAACTTTCCATTTCTCCTTCCCCTAAGCTCCTGGAAACCAGTATTCATTTGACTTTCCAGTTAAGCACTTTTTATTTTTGTTTGTTGTATCATTTTGCAACACAATATTCAGATATAAAATTTGAGCCGGGTACTCCACAACTTAGTGCGGTGGAGGTGTGCACAAATAAGCAAGGTTAACCTAACCAGAACAGTTCTCTCTGAAAGAGGAGAAAAGGCTGAGGAAACCAGGAACATATTTTTCATTTAACTACCAAAGGCCTAGCTGTACATCAGAAGGCCTACCTTCTATTCATGACTTTGCCACCAACTCCATTTATCAGGCTCTCCATCACCTGCATGATGGGGGTAATATAAAACCTGCCATCATTCCCTCCATCACAATGTTATGAGATTGTTTTGAAAGTACTTTCATTTCCCCAACAGAAAGCATTACAGATCTATATATATTCTTGTTATGACTTCTGTGGGGGAAAGAAAAGCACCTCTGAGCAGACGTGGCTCATGACTTCTAGGACTGAGTGATTTCTGAGCCTCACAGGCATCCATACATGAGACAAATTTCTTTATGAAGGACTTTTTTTTTTTTTTTGCATATCTACTGGGTTGTTTCTTCCCTTCTCTTCATTTGTTGTGCTTTTAAAAATTCTAATATAAATAAGTCTTTCAAATTGTGTTAGTTAGTTGAAATGCTTTAGATGGTTCATTATTTATGTCTTGCTGTCAACTTGCATAATAGAGCTTTACTCTAGAAACAAGAGAAAGATTGTTTTCAAACAGAAAGCTGTGAAGAAGCCCAAGAGAGTGAGCTCAGTCCACTGGTAGAAGTTAGTAGTATATGCCATAAATGCATGTGCAGGAGAACTTCTAAGTTAGCATATTATGAGCAGGGTCAACCCTGAGTGTAAAATCACCCTTTCTTTGCCATCTAGTCCCCAAGCAATCCATTTTCTAAATGGCATTTGAGAAAGGTAATGAATATCTACTAACACCAGATGTCAACTTAATTTTAAAGCTGTGAAATGGATCATAAATAAAAAGCGAGGAATTTCCATAGTTCAACTTGTTCACACCTTTGGAAGTGCAGATTATCAGGATGGAAAGGCAAAAGTATATCTTTTGGTATATGGTAAAATGCCAAAGAGGATGAAGTTCAATTATTAGTCATTGTTGTTATTATTCTGTTTTGTTTTCTTGCGTGGTTTTTATAAAGATATGTATAAGTACAATAGCGTTTAACATACAGATTCAATATATGACATTTACTGAAGCAGGTGGACAGAAGGGGAGATGAGAGAGAAATTTTGAAAACAGCTTCTCTTTGATGTCTTCTTCCAACCAGTGTAATTCTTAATTTCAAACTATCATCTTATATATTATATTACTTGAATGAAGATGAATTGTACTTATTCAGTTAGATACTTACCATAGAAACACGAACTACCTCCCTAAGAGCTGAAGAATTCTTCAGATTGTTAGTGGCTCAGGAAACCAGAATTACATAGCATTTCCTCCATAGAAAGCAGGTAGTTCTCAGCTCCCAAGCATTTGGGTCTTCAAGCCTTTTTTAACCTTCACATAATTCTCCTATCCTTTCTTTGCCTTGTTAAAGTTAACTTCTTTGAATCAGAAAGGGACTTATCACCTCCAAGATTACTGTAATAGTTTTTTGCATATAGTTTACCCCTCCAGTTTCTTAAGTCTCCGGTGACCTGATCCATCTCCCAGAAGTACTGCTTCCAACATGCTACTTTCCCTCATGTCAAGAGCTACCCACTGCAATAAAAAGGACCAGAATTTTTACTATGGTATGAAAGGTGGCATCTTTTCAGGATCACTTCCAATGTTTCGCTCCACAAAACTTACACTTTTGCTAAACTGGATTATTCATTGTTTGTGACCTAGAGTCTCTACTCCAGCCATTTTCCCTATAGGTACTTGTACTCAAAATCCTATTTAAAATCTCTCTTCTTACCAGTTAAAATTTGGCATCTATTCAAAATCTATATATCTATCTGACCGAATTTAACCCAAATCCAGTTCCCTGGATGGCGATGTTAAAACAGGTCTTCCAATTTTGGGATACTTCTCCTCATCCAGCTACTACCTTCTCTCTGGGTGGCCCTTGGGGATTTGTTTTTAACCAAGAAAAGTGCAATGGAAGGGTTGCTGTACCTAAGATCCAAGGTCTGGCCAGAAGTGGCCATGTATCCTCCTCCTTTTTTTGACGGAAGGCTTGCTCTAGGGAAAGCGAGGCACCACAGAAGAAGCCCACGTGCCGCATCCTGAAGGCATCAGGCTGGGAAGACCACACGCAGACAGTGTGATGGACGGCCACACCGAACTCTTTCATGACTGCCAATCAAGAAGGGAAATCATTTGAACCCAGCATGGTGGCACATACCTGTAATCTCTGCACTCTGGGAGGCTGAGGATTGCAAGCTAAAGCTCAACCTAGGCAATTTAATGAGACCTTACCTCAAAATTTAAAAATATATAAAAGGGCTGGGGATATAGTTCAGTTCAAACGCCCTGGATTTAATTCCCAGTACCAGGGAAAGGAAGAAGAGGAAACAGAGAGGAATACAAATTCTTAAGGCCAGTTAAACCTTTAGATAACTATGGCCCAAGTCAACATCCCAGAACCACCACGTCAATCACTACTCAGATTCCTGACTCTCAAATCCCAAGTAAAATAAATGGTTGTTTTAGATTACTAAACTTGGGGGTAATTTGTTAGGCAACAGTGTTAATTAGGACACCCCATAAATTTTCTCCTTCATCCCAATCCAAGGTCATTTCTCAGTTTTCTAAATCTTGCAGCATTTATTCTCCATACTCATTCATTCATTCAAAACAAAGAAAAAAGAAACCACACTGACTGAGGCATATACTAGTGATAGATCCATGTTCTGTACAGGATGCTGGGAAAGAAATGGATTTTGAGAAACAGTAACCCTATATCTTAGTCCATCTCTGCTGCTATATCAGAATAACTGAAACAGAGTAATTTACAAAGAAAAATGGTTCATTTTGACACCTAGTTTTTTTATTTGGGTTTTTAATTTTATGGGTACAATTTAAGTATACATAATGTCCACTCATCATGGGGCATTTGTAAATGATATATCTTGAATCCTCTTTTTTTTATCATTCCCCTCTTCTCTCCTTATTTGCAAAAGCCCCATTTCCATTTTTCCCTCCTTTCTCATTTTTCCATTTTCTTTCCTTCTTTTCCTCCTCCCATTTCTCCTGTTCTCTCTCCCTTTTGAAGAATTTTTTCTTATTTCACATTTTCTATTATGTATTTTGGTCCCTATTTACACAGTCACTGTCTTACATCAAAGAGGCAATATGATACTTAATATATGTGTATCCAATTTATTTCACTTACGAGTATAGCTTCAGGTGCATCCAATTAGCTATAAATGTCTTAAGTTGATCCTTCTTTGTGGCTGAGTAATATTCCAGCACATATAAAAACCACATCTATTTTACCCATTCGTCAACTAATAGACCTTTGGGCTGTTTTCAAGATTTACCTATTACAAACTGTAATAGCCCAGGACTGGGCAGCCACACCTGGTGAGAGACTTGCATTGTGTGAATGCATGGCAAAAGTGAAAGGCAAGCAGGCCCCTGCAGAAGAGGGAAAAGGAAACCTAACACCTGCCATAGCTATGCCATCATTCTAGAATGATTAGAAGCACTAATCATTCACAAGGACTCTGACCCACAGATCAGACACTCCCCACTAGGCCCCACCTCACAGCACTGTCGCCTTGGGGACAAAGCCTCCCCAAGAATTCTGGTGGTAGGCAGTTATGCTCAACCCATACCCCCAGCTTATAAATCTCTGCTGGAGATTGCCAAGGAAATGGGTAATTATAGCACATTGTTATATCTTCAACTACATATATCTACGTATCTGGGCAGTATTTAGTGCCAGGCACTGCACACAGTGAAATGAGTTTGAAAGGACTGATGTTTTACAGTCTGTGAGGTATTGATGCAGATGTATTCTAAAGACAATCAAGTGTATGCACCAGCATTTGGAAAGAAATAGGCTAGAAAGTCAGGCTTGAACTCAACAGCACATAGATGTTGTGAAAGTCATGAGCATGCATGACACTTGCCAGGAACTAGAATGGAAAATCAGAGTCTAACCGATAACCCGAGGGACACAGACCCGCAAGGTAAAGAAGAATGCCCTTCAGATGCAAGGACGGAAACTACACTCTCTGGTCGCCAGAGTTAGAGTGAATCAGTGTTTCAAGGACCAGAGAGGAATAAACTATGCCAAAAGCTGTGGAGGCCATGTAAAGTCAGGTCCAAAAGCCATAACTTTCATTTAGATGTGTTTCTGACCTTATTTGATTACAGTCTGGGATTTTTAATTTCCCCTTAAAGTTACGAGTTCATTGTGG
The DNA here is from genome assembly GCA_004026965.1 of Petromus typicus. Taxonomy (NCBI): domain Eukaryota; kingdom Metazoa; phylum Chordata; class Mammalia; order Rodentia; family Petromuridae; genus Petromus; species Petromus typicus. The sequence goes on along the minus strand of PVIR01005685.1, from coordinate 46,447 downwards.
GAAGGGACTGCTTATGTTGCAAATTTGAATTCTCATAGTTACAATACTTTATACAATGTACAAAACTAGAACTATTGTTAATTGAAATTAATTATCTGGTCTTTGTTTCTGCTAATAGAGCAGATCTTGCATATAATTAAGTTCCACAGTTTTATTTTAGAAAGTCTGAATTCTTTTCATTAATTTTTAAGAATTTTTATGAGTACATGTTTGTAGTATATAATGTTTACATTCCTTGGGAGGAGCTGGTACATGGGCATAATACATCCTAATTCCTTTCTTCACTCCCTTTTTCTTCCCTCCCTCCCTAATCCTCCATCTCTTGACCCCCTCCCATCTGATTATTTTTTAGAAATATCTGTTCATTTCCTCTGTGGATACCTTCTCTGTCCCAGAGAGTCTAATGTGTGGTCCTAGCATGAAATGTTCCCCCAAGGTCCACTGCTCCCCCAGGCCTTTAAGACAGAAATGACCTCTGCAGATCTGCAGGGTCAGCCTCTGTCCTCACTTAGCTATTGCTAACATCCACGGTCCCTCCGTGGCCCAGTTGCTGATGCACGCAAGCTGAATCATCTCGGGAATCCTAGACATCTCCCTTAGTCACCGCTGTCTACCACACAGGGGCCATATCAGACATGGCCTTCTTTAGACTTCACAGTATAATTCTCTACATTGATATCAGTTCAGGAAATAGAATTTGATACATGAAGCTAAGTTTTCAGGGATTCTTCCAAAACCTAGAGCCTGGCCCTTAAAAAAGTAAATGTTTTGGTTTTTAGATAGTCTTCTCTGCTCTGAACTTGCCAACATTCTTGGGGAAAAAAGTGAAAATTGCTTTATTCTAGACTGCAGTCATCATTTATTACTCAATAAATGTTATTGATACAATACAGAGAAATAGAAAAACAAAGACTTCAGGCACAAAAGATATATTGAGCAATAGTGCAAAAATATCATATACGTACTTGTATTTGTGATGTGTACTGTAAATGATCACATTTTATCATTTAAAATATTTGTTGGTTATTTTTTGTTAGATGAAAGACATCTTAAATATGCTGGCCTGAAATCTGCTAGCATTTAGTAAATTTTGGTTTCTATAGTCAACCCTGAAAAAATTCTATTACTAGGACTTAAATATTTAAATTATAAATATATTGCCAGTCCTAGTATTATTGGTGGTTATAGTTTTCTGCACTCAGAAATGTTGTTCCATAGACATTATTAAATTGGAAAAAAATAAATGTTTTTTCTATAATTATGCCTCTTTAAATGAAAGTAAAACTTTATTCAAATAAATAAGCAATAGTTGAGTTTGATGGTACAAGCCTATAATCCCAGCACTCTGGGAGGCTGAGGCAAGAGAACTGAAAGTCTGAGCTTATTCTGGGAAATTTACTGACTTAGCAAGTCCCTCTTCCAAAATTTAAAAAAAATAAGAAAAGGGCTGGGAATGTAACTCATTGTGAATTCCCTGATTCCTTTCCTACTACCCCCTCCATGCACAAAGACAAGCACAAATATTTATTATTTCTAATTACTTTGTTTAAATAGAACATAAATTAGATATGACTAATAGGAATTTCAGGGACTTGATACATTTATGTCTTCCTTTCTTATACTCTTGTTAAGCACTGCTTAATTTAATCCTGGGTTTATCCTGAACTCAAACACAGCGAATTTGTGCTTTATCATCCCAGAAAGCAAATCTTAAATTTCTAGATCATTGTTCTCTTGACACACCTTTGGCTTTTCTCCTTAAGATATATCCCTATAATTGCTCATTTTTCTAGTCTACTGCTAAAACACTTCTCCGCAAGTTCTAGTTATCTGCTTTTTAGAGCTCATCTAAATTCCTTTTTCCCCCTCAGAAATCTTTGTGGAAAGCATGAGAAAAATATAGACATGCAATGCCTCTTGGATGACAGCCTGTCTTCCCTGGAGCTGCCCTCCCCAGTCTAGAGGAGAGTTCTCCCTCTTGGTATCTTGCCATCTCTCTCTCTTTTGAGAATAACAGTCCCACCTGTCTTATGCAATTCGTCCTGAACCATGATGTCCTATGTAAGGTTGCTTTCAAGTTGGCCGGGGTGAAAAAGCAAAGCTTATTGTAAGATATCTTCCCTAGTAGGTTTATAAATTTTTAAAATAGAGATAAGATTTCATGTTGGTTGAGCTCATTTCCACTGAGAGAAAAACAAGGGTATCACTTTAGGGGTGAATTCGCTGCATTGATAAGTGATGCTTTTGTTTTCATCTTGTTTTTACAAGAGAGAGAAGGTCAGGCGCCAACTTGAAGATAACAGCCAAGTCAGTAAAATAATATTGTTAAAAACAAAAGAATAATAGGAGAAGTAAATAAGAAAACAGCAGAAGAAAAGAAGATTGAGTCCCGGTTGCCCGAGAGAGAGGCTGAGGTACTTAAGTTAAGAGGGGAGAGAAGACGCCGCATGTGGCTGAGGCAAAATCAGAAGTGAGGCGCTGGGTCTTGGGCAGCAGAGCGCTGGCCCAGCCGGCTGCAGGCCTGGGCTCCACCCCCGTACGGGCAGGAAACCGGAGGCGAGAGGCGGAGTCTGGGAGGGAGCTGGACTGTGTGCAAGAGGAGCGCACGATTTTCTGAACAGAGCTGACTTGGCTGGATCACATGCAAAGGGGGCATCTGTTCTTACACGTGAACCATGACGTGCTTAGGTATCTCTGGGCTGTGTTTCCAGCTGCTGGGGCCTCGGAGTGGGCGGGTATGTGGCTCAGCACACTCTCAAAAGCCTGCCTAGCATTTCTGGGACACTGTGTTGAAACATTTCCTTCACAAACCATCCCTTCGCTCTCTACTTCCAGCACTAAAAGTGTAAGATGAAGGTATAGAAAATGTTGTGGCATGTCTAAAGTAACTAGGTCTTTAGTTATTTTGACACTGTCTCTGTTTATCATGGATGGAGTGGCAGAAGCTACCCTGCCTTATTTGGAAAGGGGAGCACCTACTTCCTCATCTCTTATGTTCTGGCCAGAGTGCCCAGTGAGGACCTAAAATTTACTAAAATGAAATTAACAATAATGTGTTTACTGAAAAACATGTTTCAACAATGCCAGCTACTTCCCGTGAGCCCTCTCACCCTTTCTAGTAAATGACCAGGTTAGACACATCAGGTATATGCAACAAAACGAGACTGTAATGTTACCCGCTGCAAATAATCATTTTCTTATTGTGCCTTACGAAATAAAAACATCCTGGGCTGTTTGCTTCACAGCCACCCACTGGGAATGAAAGTTTGGAGATTATGGGCAAAATAAGACTGGCCACAGACTGATGACTGTGGAAGCTGAGTGATGTATATAGGGGTTTGTTATTGTACTTTGTTTTCTTAAATGAAATACGTATATAAGGAGGTTCACAAGAACAATATCTGTAACATCAAAAAATTAGAGAAACACAAGCAATATTCAATAACAAGGGAAAGGCTGTGAAAGGATTAATGACAGTATAGTTACAAGGTAAGTTAGCATGTGGCCACTAATAAATTCTGTCATGTTTTCAATGAATTTTAATAATGTAAGGCTCACAATGTGCTAAGCTAAAAATCAGGGTGGCAAATCCACATGTATAGTACAATGCTGACTTTAAAAAATCAATCAAAATATAAATGATTGGAATAAAATTTCCCAGGCTGGGAAAATTCTAATTTTTCTCCTTAAAAATATCAGAAACATATAAAATGATGCATATAATAAATATCATAGAGTTTATTATATTAAAAAAGTTTAGACTTGATCAGACTAATGTTGGTGTATTTATAAAGGAAAACTACTCAATCTTTAAAAGTTGCACCTTTGGAGAGTATTTATTTATTTTATTTCACTTTTAAGCTCATCATGATTTATGCCTACAACCTCCAGTGTGTATTTGCATTTGGAAGGGAACATTTCCTACTGTGTAGTCTTTGTGTAGTGTTCAACTTATTAAATTTTAAGCAACTGAAATTTCTTTATTCCAAAATATTTGGGGAATATTTAATTAAACTGAAAGGGTTTTATCTAATGATGCGTCAGGTACTGTGCCACCATTCCAAACTCCATATAGCATAATTCATATTAACTGAAAAAGATCTCAAATCTATTGACAAAAAGGAATTTTAAAATTTCAAGCATCGGGCCAACAATCGACGCAGTATGTAGTTCTCTGGATTGATGCTCAGGCAGATTTAACTTACAAAGAAAAACTTACAACACTCCTACTGATCTCTAAGTTCTTTAGTAAATGACAGAAGGTTAATCGAATTAAGCTGACAAGACTTTAAAGCAAAATCCTTCTTGAGAACTCTGGTGGATAAAGAATTTCCCTTATGACTTTTTATGTTCCTTTTGTTAGCCCTTGGTCCCAGGCCAAAGATTCTTAACTTATAAAATGTTAATAACCTGCTCTAAATATCCGATTCCTTCATGAACCCCACAACTGTTCCTCCCCAAGGAGGCAACTTTTTCCTACCTTTGTCTCCAAGAGTGACGAACAAAACCCAAAGACAAGCTTAGGGGCTTAACATGTACAAGCCTTCCTCCATTCAGAAATGGCTGGTTCTCTCAGTGGTCATGGTGTTATCCTGGCTACATGTAAAGACAAGAAAGTATAGTAAACAGAGGGTCACCCTTATCTTAAATCCCTACCTGTCTTCATAGTTGTCCAGCAAGAAGTAGCAGCGCCTAAGGCTAGACTCTAGCCAGACTGCTTCCTGTTGTGCTAGGGACAGGGGATCATTAAGTAACTTTCTATTCTTGTTCATAGCAAGGCACAGTGATGAAACATAAATGATCCAAGAGATAGGCTATGTCTGGAGAACAAATCATTGTTAAAATCACCTCTTTATACCCACACACATATAAAACTGCAGGTGAAAGGTTTACAGAAATAAAATTCAATGTCTTTCTAGTTTGGGATTTTCTTTTCTTTTCTTTCTTTTTTTTTTTTTTTTTTTGAGACAGGGTCTCGCTTTTACAGTTGATCCTGGCCCTGAGCTCAGCCCTGAACTCACAGCAATCCTCCTGTCTCGGCCTCCCAAGTGCTGGAATTATAGGCGTGAGCAACCATGCCCGACACTGTGGTATGTGGTTCTGATTGCTGATGGGTATGAGTCACTACACTTGGCGTTGTTGTAGCTGGTTACTGGAGATTGAACTCAGGACTTTGCACTTGCCAGGCAGATACCAGAACCACTGAGCTAATCCCCGACCCTTACTTTATCATTTTTAAAGAAAAATTTTACTATTAATGTGTTTGTAAAAAAATGGACTTCGAAAAATTGCATTTTTTCCTAGCCTCCTGAGGCAAGTAGAGGGGTGTTATAGTGTGTGTGTGTGTACAGGATTTTTTTTTTTTTTTTGAGACAGGATTTCGCTTTGTAGTTCATGCTGGCCCTGAGCTCAGCCTCAAACTCACATCACAGCAATCCTCCTGCCTCTGCCTCCCAAGTGCTGGGATGACAGGCGTGAGCCACCACGCCCGGCACTGTGGTATGTGGTGCTGATTGCTGCTGAGGTGAGTCTCCACACCCAGTATTGTTATGTGGTTACCAAGGATCGAACCTGGGCCCTTGTGCTTGCAAGACAGGCACCGGAACCACTGAGCTATATCCCGGCCCTGTACAGAATTTTTTAGGTGTGAAACTAAACAGTTATCACTAATGAAGACTGCTCCTTTCACTGACTCAAGCTGGCTAGGTTTGGAGGTTCCTCATGCAAACCCCACAAGCCAGCAGTCTTCCATCTTCTCTCTTCTTTCCGTCTTCTCTCCAACGTGCAGATACAGTTGACCCAGATGCTCTAGTTACTCGTTTCAATAACGCACAACACAACAGCTTGTTTACTGAAAGAAGGAAACCTTTGAAGGTGAAATCACTAAATAACTATGCTACAATTTGAAGAAGTAACAAAGACAACTTGTTTCCCTTTACAGTGTAGGCACAGATTATTTGAGGTTTAATTTCCTATGTTGTATACATACTCTTAACTGTGGCTTTTGAGTCATTTGTTTCAGCGTTTATACCCAACTGAACACAGATATCACAGCTGGCAAATGGTCTTTGTGAAGGGACAAAGTCAAGCAAAAAGAAAATGATCAGATGAGATCAAGATATATGTCAGGAGGAAAGAGAAAAGGCATGTAGGGAAAATCGCGCGGCCTACCTCAATGGCGGTTGGACTTGGTCCGGAAGGACATCATTTCCCGACACCTCCTTCTGACATTCACTCTGAAGGGCAGCCTCTGTCCTCCTTTCACCCAGCCCAAGGCACGCAGGTGAGCCAGCCTGTCTCCAGACTTCTGCAGCCTTCCATGCCCCTGCCTCTCTTTACACGGCTGAGATAACCTCGAGGAACAATGAATAGAGTGGGCTGGGCACGCGCACCGTGTGTCGACCCCAGCCAAGCGTGTCCTAGGAAGTACAGGGCAGAATGCTGGGCCCCTAGAGAGCTCCACAGTCTCCGGACAACAGGAATAGTACTTGGTCTGTACCGTTACGCAACCCCTGAGATCGTATCTGGTTTCACTCCTAGGTTCCTAGTCAGTGCCTGCTTCTGAATTATAACGCTCTCCACAATCTAGATCTACGATACTATGAAGGCAAAAAAGAGCCGATGTGGTTGTGTGATGAGCTGGTAAGTAGTGCAGCCTCTTCACTCGCAGAAGCCATCTTCTACCTCACACTCCTCAAGAGTTGTTAAGCATATTGTTAATCTCTTCTTTAAACACAGTACCAAAATCCTTCAAGTAAAAATAACATAAATTTGACCCAGCAAATTCTTTTCTAGAAAATCATTCTCAGGAAATAATAAGTCTACACATATTGATGTTCAAAGATATTCATCAAAATGTTCTTTATAAAAAATGAAAAGATTGCGAAGCTTGATTAAATAAGTAGCAATATTTATATATAGTAGGATACTATTGGTCCGTATGAGAATGTGATCATATTTATTCCCTTAGGAAGAAGTCTAAATTTTGTGAAATGAAAATTTCTGTTAAAAACAGGATATGTGACATTATTATTTTATTAGGTTTGGAGTCTTAGAAAAGACTCTAGAATGTTGTACCCCAAAACAATAGCAACATTTATCCCTAACAGTAAATATCATTCTCTTCTTTATAGCTCTCCATGTAACTTTAAAAAGCATAAAATAAAGCCAGTAAAAAAGTATCCATGCCTATCTTCTGGGACACAAGGAGATTTTTATAAGACTGCAAATGTGACCAGCCAAACATTCTATTTTCTGTGTACTATCTTATTTGTGTCTGCATTGGGATATATTACAGTCCTGTGTTTAAGTTTAAACCAAGCAGTGGGAGTTCAGATATGACATACTTTATTTTCCAACTAACTGGCTCTGGCAAGTCAGAAAATCATTCTGGCTACAAGTTGAATAAAATCAGTCCAAATAGCATTAGCATGTTATCTCCATGCTGTTGGACTAGTCCGTAATCTCCCTGCTGCAGTCTGGCCACCTCATGGATGAATAGTTCCATTCATCAGAAAATTCTTATCCAGAGATTAAAAATATGTGGCATGGCTACCACCACTACCTCCTCCCGAAACCACGGCAGACATCATTAATCACACTTTGTCCTGTGAACCCAGATGTGGCCTCAAAATCCTTTCCAGCACAGCTGTTCCAGGCAGCCCCTATCAATCATTTATTTCAACTCAAGTTCAAATCTATTAGCCATATCTTCTCTGATTACTCTGGCTGGAGCATTATTATTCCTTTGACTGGTTCCCAGGACTGGGAAGTCAAAGAGCGTGACCACTTTCTTTCTTTCATGATCCTTCTTTCTCTTAAAATGTTTCAAGTATACAGCAGTGTTGCACTCATGAAGATAGCGTTGAGAAGCTTCATGGCACATGTAAACACCCCTTCTTCCAAGTATGAACTGAACAAAGGACCGACCCTTTTCAAGATCTCAAAAATCATGAGATGAAAATTGAGACCCTGTCCTACTTAGGCTGGCTACATTTACATTGTAACTGCAAAATAACAGAAAGCTGGAATGAAATACTGTGAAAAGCAGAAATATTAACAGAAAGCAGACTCACAAAAGGAGTGCAAGAAATTAAAATGAGGAATGTCCGCCAGAAGCTAGAGAAATAAAGGAATATTTTATATTCTATATACAGAACATCATTCCTCCAAAAGTTTGTATGACACTCTGAAATTTCAGAGAACTTCCATGTGTGGAACAGGCAGCCTTCAGCCTTATAGAAATGACCTTGTGGAGATTTGGATCAATATGGCAGGTGGTCTCATTTTCCAACTCTCACCCTTTTTCAGTAAGATCTCTCAAGTCTACTCCGGAAAGAACAGGTACTGTGTTATTTACAGGTCAGAAATTTAGAATAAATCCCAAAAGAACAAAGCTGTTGTGATCACACTGGCAGAAAAAAATAGGATTCCAAATTATATTAAAAAATTATTAAGAAATAGACAATGCCTTAAAAGAAACTGCAGAATGATGCTAAAAGTGGCAGGGGCAAAAAAAAAAAAAAAATCAAAGAAGTAATATAAAAAAAACTGCCAAAGCTAAATAATAGTGCATGTCTTCTGCCTAGAAATGCTAGCAAAATGCTTAGCAGGTTAGAATAGACATTTATATTAAAGAAAATTTAGACACTAAGGACAAAAAGAATGGGGTAGGGATGGAAAGAGATTACTTACAAAAGAACAATCAGTTTAGCAGCAGACTTCCCAGAAATGCTACATGTAAAACAGACACTAGGAGACATCTTCTAAAATTTAACAGAAAAAAATATTTTAAACAGTATTTTGCTTCTAGAAACACTGCCATTCAATGTAAAGGTCAGTTTTAAGAGCAGGACACTCTGGATGCACTTGAGAATTTACAAAGGGACTAGAGTTAAAAATATTAAGCCAGTTACAAAACTAGTTTGAGAGAAAGAGTCTGGTTACTTTTATAATAATTCCCAAAAGACTATTTAGCAAAGTTTCCAATAATGTACATATTAACAAAGAAAGAAAAGCAAGAAGAAAGAGATCAATATGAAAGAAAGAGAAAAAGTTAGGGGTAAGTTCCTATTCCGCAGCTTAACAGTGAAAAGTTACTACCTTCTGATATGTGTTAGTAACTTCAGGTGAAATGAACTAGTTTGGAAGTAATTTCTTCTGCTTGAGATTTTGGGTTTCACACTCTAAGGAAATATGGTAAGTCCTCCATCCTTGTCATCCTTTTCATGGCAAACAAACAGATCTACTTCCTTCAGATTTCTCATCGGAGAATAATTGGGCTCCGTATGAGACTGTATGGTATTCACTGACGAATTAGGGACCAAGAAAGGGTACTGCTTCTCTGACAGATCAGTAGAGCACTGGTTTCTCATCAAACTAATTTGCAGAGAAGGTTGGCATATGCTCTGCCTCCCTCATTCCAGCATATAGAACATGTACAAATTAGTCACCCAGTAATCATGTTTTCTTGATCCTAAAATATGTAAATGGGAAGATGGTCCAAAGGAATTGTGAAGTCATACTTTCCTGTAATAATAACAGCTAGATTTGTATACAAAGAGCTTTTCCATCATTTTGATTCAAGCCTTACAAACAGTCCTGTGGGGAGAGAAACAGATATAATTATTATCTGTTGTTGCACAAGAGAATAATTTGAGGCTCAGAGGAGTAAATAAAATGTCCAAGATCATGCAGCACATCAGTCAGTCAGTCTGGCTCAGTGAATGCTTCCTGTGAGACAGAACTCACCATTCCACACCCGGGCATTAATAAGGCAGGTGTCTTTCTCAGCAAGGAAGTTCGGATCTGGCAGAAGCCACAGGTAGTAAGTTTAGCTACCGGTAATCACCATGATAAGTGTTACAGAAGGAAAGGTCTAGAAGAAAGGATGACTTGGGATGCACTGACCTAGCTGGGGCAGAGTTGAAGGAGTCCTCAGAACTGTGACCTAAGCTTTAAGAAGGCAGGCTAGTGAGGCTCTGGCAGAGGGGCAATCCCCTCGCAGAAGGCACGAGCTTGTTGGAGGGGTACGGGAGAAGCCGCATAGCAGGACGGAGTGAAGAGAGAGGTTAGTCAGAGAAGTCACACAAGGTAAGAGCCAATCATGCAGAGCTTAAGGAAGTGTCATAGAGTTTGGGATTTAAGTATCATAGATAGTTTGGAGGCAGTAAGTTGTATTTACTGAGATATAACTTACACATAAAGTCCAACCATTTTGAGTGTGCAAGTCAGTGACTTTCATAATTTATCTGAGAAATCCAACTATCACCATTCTTATCTTCCCAATAAAATCCCTCATGTCTACTTGTCATTTCTTTTCTCATGCAACTGGCAGTGTGTATTTTGCCTGTATAAATTTGCCTTTCCTAGAAGTTTCTATAAACAGAATTATATAGGGTCTTTAGCATTTGGCTTCTTTTCCTTGGCATGCTTTTGAGGTTCTGTAGCGTATATCCGTAGTTTCTTCCTTTTTAGGTGAGTAATGTTCCACTGTACAGATATACCACCGCTTGTTCATTAAGCTACTAAATGGGAAGATTGTTTCTAATTTTGCTATTATGAATAATGTTACTATGAACAGTTATGGGCAGATCTTTATGAACATGTTTGCTAACATTTCTCTTGGATCAAAATCTAGAAGCAAAATCACTGAGCTATATACTATTATGTTTAACATTTTCAGAAATAATTAAAATATTTTCCAAAGTGTCTGTATCATTTTACATTTCCTCCAACAATGTGAGAGGCTTCTCACTTCTCAACATGCCAACATTTTTTATCATCTGTCTTGTTTATGATAATCATTCTTAAGGTGTGAAATGGCATCTCATTGTAGACTTAATCTGCATTTTTTGACAACAAACAACACCATCTTTTCATGTTCTTTTTAGCAGTGGAAGAGTTCTGAGCAGTGGACAGACATGATATGATTTATGTTTGAAAGTTTAAACATAAACATTCAATAAATGTTCAGTAAGAGCCCAGACAAGAGACAGTGGCATTAATGCAGGAGGGAAATGCTTGCGTCTTGGACTTGGGCTCTACCCAAGAGGTGCAGAGGACTTTGAGTAGGGATCCATCACAGAGACACAGGTAAACAAGTCAGCTAGTGAACTGCATGTGGAGTAAAGAAACAGAGGCATTTAGATGAACAACTGGGAGTGTAGTTATGTCCTTTGTAGCCATGGTTAAGTGGAAATATGGTAGCACTGTTGGAGGTTGATAGTCAATATGTATTTCTTTCACACAACACTTTTGGCCTCTATTAGAATTCCCAGAAGAAATGTTGAATATTTATGGGATATGAGGGTCTGGAGCTTTGGGAAGAGGTCTAGACTAGAGACAGAAATGTAAGAGACATCAACATATGGCTGATATTTGAATTCTTAGGATTTAGGGAGATAATGAAGAGAAAAAGAGAACAGAGTAGAAATCGAAACCAGAGGGGCATTTTGTAAGAACAGCTTCTAGAGGGTAGTGGGTAAAGTTAACCATTTGAAAAGTAGGGTTGGGGCAATACATAGGCTAAAGGAAGCACTTAGATATATGTTCAGTTGACTGATGAATCATGTTGTCCAGTAATGTAGTCACTATCTTGTGTGTCTAACTGAGCATCTGAAATACATCTAGCTAAGATGGGATATGTACACATGCAAAATACACACTTGGATTTTAAAGTTTTAGAATAAAAAAAATGAACTACAATCAGTAATTTTTATATTAGTTGCATGCTATAACATTTTTGATATAGTGAATTTTAAAAAACTATAATTAAAACTAATTTCACCTGTTCCTGTTATTAAAGTTAATCAGTTGAAACTAATTTCACTGGTGGTTGCTAGAAACTTTAACACTGCGTATGCTGCTCACACTATGTCTTTTTCAGCCAGGACTGATCTAAAGTTAATTCTCCCACAGTCTCATCTGCACAGCAACTTGAATTCAATGAGAACTCTGTAAGTAACTGTGACAAGCCTTTCTTAAGGTACAAACAAGCAGAGATATTTTTTAAAATTTCAATGTCTTGGATTTACTCAACAAGTTCATGTTGTACATTTAGGCCTACAATTTAGCAAAGATTAACACGTGGGTTGTTTGGTCCTTGAAACTACTGAAAAAAAAGAAAATTTCCTTGATATTTTTAAGACTTAAGGTGTCCTTGCTGACTTTGGAAAAGATTCAATCCAATCAATCCCTTCTTCCATCTGGTTAAATACGACTCGATTAAATGAGAAGAAACTAAATTATTTAATAAGATGATCATGAATTAGAAATGACTTGATTTTTTTCCTTTTCTTTGTCATTCCTGAGATTCTTTACATGCCATAAAAAAGGAAGATTTTCATCAAATTCTTCTCCAATTGCTGTTATGACAAGAATTTCCCTTTAGAACTAAGAAAGGTTCCCTTTGGTTACAAGTCACAAAGTGAAACTGTGCAGATACAACTAAGGTGAAATTTTCCCTTCCCCTCAGCCCACAGGAAAGAGGCTCATTTGAATGAAGCAGCTCTCTCAAAGGGTGAGAGCTGCATAGTTTTATGCTTTACGTGACAGATAACAGGGAAGATTTGATGCAGATCCTTATGTGAGTGTTTATGATTTCGGTAGAGAGGTTTTCCTAATGCTTCTGGTTCAATATGCAATCTCGAGATACAGTTGTCGCTCATTCATCCATGTCCTGGAAGACTTGGCAGCTGAGTTTAGTATAGGTTTCTGCTTGAGGCATCAACTCTCCCTTGCTAAAATATACTATCCTGTAGTTTGTCTTGGTGCAAGAACAGAGCATGCGAAATACACTGTTGTCATCTTTGCTGGATATTACTTGTTGTAAATAGTCTATTAAAATCTTCCGATATCTAGGAGCTCTGGTCCTACCTCATCATTGACATCTTGGCTGCCTCAGCAACTGATACCTGACATCTCTGGCTTCACTTCCTCATCTGGGGAAAGAAGGCATACAGCTCTTTAATGAATTTTAGAGTTTATCAGAAGGTTTCCTAACACATGGGTTATTCAGCCTCTTTCCCTGGGTTTCTGATCTATTAGTTCTGGGAGTGGGGGTTAATTTCTGATGAGTTCCAAGATACTGTTGCTACAGCTGGTTTAGGGGCCACTCTGAGAACCAGTTGTACCACTGTCCTTGCAGCTCATCCATCTATGGTCTTGGACACGTGGCATGGATGTTTATCGGTAGGTTAGATCACTTAATACAGAGGTTCCCTAAGGATCTCAGAGAGTCTGACAGTTCTAAAATAGATTTTCAAAAAGCAAACCAGTCATCAGAAATTCCAGCATCTCTAATTTTGATTAATGGAAACTAGATCATTTTATTAGCATTCTGAGATTGTATATAAAAATACACTTTGCAGTTTGGAGTGAAGATAAGTCAGTATTAATTTCTGTTCTCAGTGTAGCAATTACTGCTTATCCATCTAACCATTACATTTTAGCTGAAATATAAATTTTGGAAAAGATGCAGCATAGACTGCTTTATTGCTCCCTGCATGAAATCCTCAGCTGGAAGAGGTACTCTCCCCGGGTCGCTTCCACATTCCACAGTGATGTTTTTCTCAGCTCTGATGCAGTAAAGCTAAGAATAAAAAAGGATTAAAGTTCTATGTGATAAAATGATCCTTATTAATTAAAATAGTTTAAATGGGGATCAGCCAATTAATTTGTTTCAGTGTTGCAGCAATAAACAAAGATTGTGGCTTTCCAATGCTTGATGCAGAATCCAGTTTGGGGTCTAATACAGGTATTCTGAAATATTTTAAATCATGACTGAAAATTTCAGAAAGTAAATGCTAATGATGACTTTCTCACTATTATTTTAATTTTATATTTTGATACAGGAAAATCAGTTTTCCTTGGGCTCACAGTATTCACTAAGAATATATTTGATTTGTAAGCAACATACTGCTCTTCACTACTGACTAGAAATAGATTCTGGGTTCTCCATCAGAACAGGTTGTTCCTTTTCACCAAGAGTGTGAATTACAAATGGCAGATGCCCTTGGAGGTTAAAGGAAGATGTCCCCAATCTAGCCAGACAGAGACTAGAGTGGTAGCCAGTTGATCTCACACCCAATTCTACAGCAGCAAGGATCACCAGAATCAAGAATTATCAAGAAATGCCTCTTAAAGAAAAGACTTAAAGCCTAATATTCAGTGCTAACTAGTGACTGCATTAGTAGAGTGAAAGCTGATACATAATTTCTGGAAAGTAGCTTGGCAAGAATCAGCAAGATCCATAGGAAAATAACATCCTTTAACTCAGTAATCCCTTTTCTGGGAACCTATTCCCAGGAAATGTCAGAGATACTGATGAACACTTGTATGCAGTTACTGAAGCACTGTTTGTAATACAGAAAAACCAAAAACAACCAATGTTACCAGTAATAGAAGCATAGCAACTATATAATACCTCACTGGAATTAATTCCAAATTAATTTGAAAATCTACCCAGTGATACAGGACAATGTTCTTGCTATAATGTAAAATGATATGATCCTAAATTGGCACGTGTTGGGTCAATTTGATTAAACTGGAAACTATGGTTAGTACCAGATGTCTGGTCTCTGTATAGATTAGAGATGGCTGTGGGGGAATTTGTGTGATATTTAGAAGGCAAAAAGAATGACAAAGCATCCATTGCTCTCTGAAGGTGTTTGTGATCAAAGCTGTAAATTCAGAGAGGTGTCAAGTGGGCTATAGCCCTGCTCTTCTCTGTGTCCAGCACCTCTTGTTCTTCTGACCCTGCTGACCAACCAACGAACCAGCACCAGGTCCTGCCAACAGATCCATAGAGGACTTCAACGTAGACCCAACAGCTTTCCATAGATCTCTTGGAGCAGGCTTTTCTCTGTTCACTTTGTGGTTAGATATGTATACATGTTTCTTCTTAGTCTTGTGACAAATTACCATAAATGTAGCTTTTTTTTTTTTTTTGAGACAGAGTCTCACTTTGTAGTTCAGGCTGGCCCTGAGCTCAGCCTCAAACTCACATCACAGCAATCCTCCTGCCTCTGCATCCCGAGTACGGGGATGACAGGCGTGAGCCACCATGCCTGGCACTGAAGTATGTGGTACTGATTGCTGCTGGGCGTGAGTCTCCATGCCCAGTATTGTATGTGGTTACCGGGGATCGAACCCAGACCTTTGCACTTGCAAGACAGGCACCAGAACCACTGAGCTAAACCCCTGGCACAAATGTAGCATCTTAAAGTGATATGAACTTAGTCTCTAACAGTGGTGGAAGCCATATGTCCATGACCAGTTTTGCTGATGAAAAGTCCAAGCCTGGAAGTGCTGATTTTTCCTGGAGGTTCCAGGGATGAACTGACCACTGGCCTCTCCTGTCACATGACTCATTCCTCCTATCACTCTAATTGTTATTATATTTCCTATTACAGAGTCAAATCTCCTCCTTAAGAGAATAACTTGGCTGGAATGGAGGCCAGTGGTAGGCCCTAGGTTCCATTCCCTGACACCACAAAAAAATAAAACAAGAAACAAGTTATCACACTGAACCGACCCAGATATGCCTCATTTCTCAACTGACAGATTAATGACTCTTCTCTCGCCCAACATTCCCATCTGGGGTTTTCACTTCTCTCCTCCTTAAGTGTGCAAAGCCCAGTTCTTATCATCAATCCTATAACATAGAGCTTCTCCTCTCCCTGTTTGAATATTAATTTGTTAATCTAAAAAATTGTATACAACCAGAGAGAGATTCTCCAAAGAATACTGATATGAATTTGAGAGTAGCAGAGCATTACAACAGGAATATAGATGCCAGAATAAATTGTGCACTTATTCAAAAAGGGTAAGGTAGGAAGATGTTTTGAAAGACAAAAAAGGAAGATGATATCACATATTTAGAAATGGTAATAATCCTTGGCCACAATGACTACCAACAAGTGTGACGTCAGTCCAAGGTTGAACAAACAGTGACTGGGCAGATGTCCTTGTAGAGGTCCTTTCTGATAAGGCTGTGGTGGCTTTTGTACAGTTGTGGTTCTAGCAGAGTCTTTTGTGATTGTTATTATCAGGCAATTGTGCGTGTGGGCTCTTTTCCTTCTCAACCCCCTAAATTTATTTCCTTCTGTTGTTAGGGTTGACATGAAGGACTCCATTTTGATTCTGATCATTTTCTCTCTCACAGACTGATAAAAATCCCAGGGAAGCATAAAAGGTATGTTTATAAATGTATAAAACACTGAACTAACTGTATCAGTTTGCTAGTAATCCTAATATCTGGGTGGTAGGAAATCGTGGCAGTATGTAGGAAGAAGCTGAAGATACCTGAGACAGAAGTTGTGAGACAGCAAGATGGGACGGAAAGAGATCCCAGCATTTCCGCAGACACTGACTTCACCAGGACAGGATCGATGCAAGGGAGGGAAGCTGGTAAGGAAGGTATGTAGCAAGTGTGTTTGTATATTCGGTGACAGGGAGTGAAGGGGTTTCTTTCTTGTGGCTTCTATTTCCTCTGTGCATTAGAAGTCAGTTCACACAATGAGATGTGGAGGAAGTGTCTTATCTGAAGTGTGAGGAGAGAGACGAGCACGTAGAACAGTTCTTGTGAGGACGGAGGAGCGGGTAGGAGGGTGTGCTGGTGCTCTGCACAGTGCTGAGAGCAGGGGAGCAGCAGCAGTCTGCCTGGGCCCCCAGCGTGTCTTAGCATGTTCAACAATCTGGGTGCAGGGAAGAAGAGGCAGAGAGCAAGAAGGCTTTCCAGGTGGATGAGAAAGCAGGGAAGTTTGAGGACTCAGATACAATCATCCTCCCTACACCTCCATCCCTGAGCAAATGGAGGCCACAGAGCAATAGAATGCAGCTCTGGGACTAAACCCAGGCCTCCTGACTGAAGGACAGTGTCACTGTACAGTGTGGAGTTGCTGAAGTATGATCTCATCATCACGTCAGAATCACTGAGGCAGAGGAGATGGCTGGGGAAGGAGGAGGCCGGCTGTTAGAATGCCGGTGCTTAGGCCCTCACTCAGCTCTCTTGACTCAGAAACATGGGGCGAGTGACCCTGGAATGGAACTCGTGTTCCCAGAGGTTCTGAAGCACAGTAAGGTTTAAGAGTCAGAGCAAGGGAGAGTCTCGCTGCTGGGTGGAACCAAAATCAGGGCAGGAATGAGGGGAAGAAGAGACATACTGTCCAATGCTGAGAGGTTAAATATGCAGAATTCTGGGGAAGAGGCTGGGCATCATGAAGGTCAACAGACACCAGACAGGGGGTTTGTCTGTAAGAGAGAAAGGACTGATGTTAGCAACAGGCCAGCGTGGAGAAGAGCCAGAAACAGCTCCTACCCATCAGCCTCTGCCATCACCTTCTTCTCTGGCCAAGTCTCCCAGATTTGCATGTGGTGTTTCTCTCCACTTCTTGACTATTTCAGGCTTCTTGCTGCCCGTTCTCTAGGGCTGTTCTCTGGGAGGAAAATCTTCCCTAATAGAGCTATACTTGTTTGGTTTTCATTTTATTTTATAGATATTGGGAAATGAACTCAGGAGTATTCTACCACTCGGCTACAGTAACATCCTCGATATAAGCTTTTTTTGTGAGAAGGTCTTGCTAAGTTGCCCAATTGGAACTCGAACTTATGATCCTCCTGTTTCAGTCTCCCTCAAGGCTGGAATTCTAGGCATGTGTCACTATGCCATGCTTTATATATCTCACATTTGTGGGTTAAAGAAATTGAACAATAACAGGATGGTAGCTTGACAAAGGTATAACATTCACCAGTTTATATTATAATACAGGATTACAAAATATCTAGAGGGTAGCTTCCATATTATTTTGCCATAATCAGTTTTCTAAAATTTATGCTATAGAACATTTTTGGGTTACGTAACTTCTCTCTGTGACTATTGCATCCCCACCTGCATAGGTTATCTGACTTCCTCAGTAGTCTATCCACTCCGTAGGTCCTGGAAGGCTGCTCTTGGATTACTGCACCTCCAGTAACTTGTATTATTTTGCCTGTCATCTAAATGGTGTCCAAAAGAAATGATTTAGTAGCAACGCCTTTGAGCCACTCCTAACCCTTCTCTATAGCAGACTGTTGAGTGCTGTTGCACAACAGCAATGGACCCCTCATATCTGAACAGTGACAGAGGCCTTTATACTCAGTCTTACAAGAAAGAAAAGACTCCTTTGCTTCACAGAACAAACTCTCCACCCAGTGCCACAGAGCTGAGAAAGGATATTCCACAGAGAATTTGGAGAGCACTCATAAACAAGATGGAGAGCTCATAAACAAGACATTCTCCCAAGGTTAAGAAACAAAGTTTAAGGCCCTGGAGATAAAAACAAGGAGTGTATTTTCAGTCACAGCAAAGGAAGCAGCAACACAGATATTCTGCTCCAATAGACAAAAATACTCAGCCTGGACTGGAACTTTCTCTTTGTTGTAGTGAAGAAGGGGTACAAGTTGCTTTGGTGAAGAGCAGTTAAAAGCTGGAAACAGATTCACTGTGGGGCCTTACTGTTCATATACTACCTAATGAATTAGAAAACACACAGCTCTCATTCATTCATTCATTCAGTTATTCTCAACAAAGCTCCGTATTGAAGAAACTACTTATTATTATGGACAACTAGATCCAGAGCCTCAAAATTACATTCTTTGAAATAGGTAAAACCAAAGTAATGACCAACCTTTGCAATCTTCCTTCTCTGGATTCCTATCTGGCGGGGCTTCCCTGAGGTTTAGTTCAAGTTCAGCGAACACCACGCACACATAATTAGTACCCAAGCTTTGTAGAATGAAACCCACATGCTATCTGCCAACATTTCAAGTTGTACATCTTAACATTTTATACCTTGTGCCACTTTCTCCATCCCAAGCATAAATCTTATAAATGGATTTCATGTATTTCTAGCCTGTTATATTAACAGCTAGATGTAGCTCTAATGCCAAAAGACTGCATTTTCTTCTGCCATTAATCTTTCTCTAGCTTGTGAGCTGGAAAAGTCACAATGATGGGAGTTGTCATAATGAACCCAAACAGTAATTGTAATAAAAAAAAAAAGAGGAAGAAAATTGAAAAAGAAAATCTCTCTCCCACAGCACCATAGATAAATGACCCTATTCTCTTCTGATTCCAAATCCACATAGTTGTATTTGTTCTTTTCAAGATCATTAGGTACCAAAAGACCATTTGACATTGGTAGGAATGATATTTTAAATAAAAGTAATACATTGATTTTAAGGAACATATCTCTTCTTTCTGTAGATTCCTGTCTAGTCTGTGCAACTTTAGGAGTTAAGGATGCATTTAAAATTCTTAGAATAAAGTTTATACAAATGAGACATAAAAGTGAGTAACCTGTCTCAGCCAATTTGCTTAAACTGAGATAACCAATTACTTCTAATAAAGTAATCAAGGGGCTGAATGAGAACAGGTTTAGTGCTAACTTCGCTAGATATTAATTTGGGGATTTAAAAGACTCTTTCCACCACTCTTTTCTCCTCTTTTTTTTTTTTTATAAAAAAGATGTTTTCAAAGTTATTCCTAGTCATGTTGATAAGTTACATCTTTCTGTCATTCTGAAGCAGTTAACATATGAAGAGAATTACTAGGGAACATAGAAAAATTTATAAGAAAGCTAAATCATCCTGACACCCTCCAGGTCCTGCTAGATTTAGTAATGAGCTCTGCAATGAGATTCCAGACAAATGAAGTCATTAAATGCTTGATCTGGGTGGGAAGGGGTGGCCTTCTTGGGAAGCAGTGAGAACTTGTTTTGAAATGAGTGTCCTTAACTATCGTGGCTATTTAGCAATGATGCTGTAAGAAGTCATTACTTCAGCTAAACTTACCTTCATTTCATTACTGTCTCTTCTCACACTGCCCAAGTCCTTGTCTCAATGCTTAACCTCTCTCCAAGTGAGCTAGTGACAAAAGCCATGATCCTGGCCCAACCTTTATGCTTTATTGTAGAATAATAAAACAGACATCTTTAAAATAGAGCAATTGTTTATCTTCCAATATTCTTATTTATTTCCTGAACTTCTTTAAAGTGAGTACTGTACATTCAACTCAATTCTTAGGTCAAAACATGAAATCACAGAAGTGCTGGTTTAAGTCCGTAACTCTTCATCCTGCTACAAGTTGAAATCACTGAGGGAGCTCTTGAGACCGTCTGACGCTCAGGCCCCACCCCAGTCCACCCATGTCAAACACTGTATCTGGGGCTTGGCAGGGGCATCTGTTTCTAAAGTTCTCCAGGTGATAGCAGTATGCAGCCATGAGAGTCTTCAGGAAAGTAGAATCAAGTTGATGGGGTCTGCTCTGGGTTTTCAAAACCACAGCTAGTATCTTTAGTAATTAGGGCAATGCAAATCAAAACGACACTGAAATTTCATCTCATCCAAGTCAGAATGGCTATATAATGAACACAGAAGCAATAAAAGCAGGTGGAGATTGGAGTGGAGATACTACACTGATAGCTTGAATGTAAATTAGTGCAGACACTATGAAGGTCAGTATGGAGCTTCCTAAAAATCTGAAATTAGAACTACCATCTGAGCCATTTGTATACACCTCTCCTTGGAATTTCCTCATAGGAATTAACTGGAATTTGTAGGGAAACCATCATATCTATGTTTACTGTGGCACAATTCACAATAGCCAAGATTGGAACAAATTTAGGGCCCATTTCAAGAAAAGAAAAATAGCATCGTGCTTTTTCAACAGATGATGTTTTCCTCATATGGGAGGCCTTAGAGGGTATCCTGTATTGCAGAGAACCTACGACACTGCCTGCCCTTAGAGAAGAAATTAAAAATTCATGTGCCACCATCTCAATGGCTAAGGTTACTCAAGAAGCAGTTTGACAATCTAATAAATGTCAAGTACCTAATAGTTGCCACTCTGAACACCTCTTGTAATTACAGTGGGCAAAGGTAAGTTGTATTAAACACATGCTGTCTCCATAAATTTAGTATTAAAATATTTATATATTTTTTTCTTTTCCTGAAGTGTGTATACATTTTTTGGTGGACTCTGTGTTACATATATAATATATAATGGAGTATTATTCAGCCATAAAAAGAACAAGTTATGTCATTTGCAGAAAAAGTGGTTGAACTGAAGCTCACCAGGGCAAGCAAAACAAGTCACTCAGAAAGGTAAATATTGCGTGTCTTCCCTAACATGTAGAAGCTGAAAACCGATGATATTGAGTTCATGGGAGACTCTTATGAGCCAAGCAGAAGGGATTAAGGGAAAAGAGGAAGGAGACATAAGGGAGAGTGAGTATGATCAACATTATATACATCTGTGAAAACCCAACAGTCAGGAGGTTCACTGTGAGTTTGAGGCCAGCTTAGCCTCATGAGACTCTGTCTCCAACAAACCCTCTACATTCAAACCTAATATTTTATAAAGTTAGTACAAATAAGAAAACTATATTTTTAAAGGACAGTTATTTTTGTGACTGATACTGGGGCTAGAGACTAGAGTCTCTGGTAACTTGTGGCATAAAAGAACAGGACAGCTGATTTCCACCTGAGGAAATTATCTAGGGCAAGACTTACAGTTGTGTTTAAAAGACCTGTGAATTCACACACAGTGCTCACTTCAGGGCCAGAGACCTAATAACACAGGAAGAATTGAATAAAACATAAAGCCCGGCTCCCTCCCAGAAGCTCTCCCCCTACTGCTTCCACCAGTTTCTCTCTGCAGAGAGACGGAGAGACTCAATGACCTCAAACGACATTTGATGCAAAGCACTCAAGGGCCTCATGGGAAAATTAGGCCAACTTCTTCTTTAAAAAGAAAAAATCCTACTCAACTTGAACACAGTGACATTTCACTGAGCCATCATCTGTGGCTGTTCTCCTGCCCAGTGGGACTTTACCGACATCATAGGACCTTGAGTTAGAAGAGCATGATGATGCAGAGAACTGGAAGTCAAACAGCCAGCCGGAAGTGATAACATGGAGGCGGTCCTAGAAGGCCTTACTTTTTCCAGTACTTGGGATCGAGCCTAGGGCTTGCATACTGAGCTATACCTCAGAATTTAATTTTTTTATTTGGGAAAATTGCCCAGGGTGAGCTTGAACTCGTGATCTTCCGGCCTCAGCCTTCTACAGTGCTGGGACCATATCTGTATGCCGCCGCATCTGGCTTCCTTGATAGCCTTTTCAAAGAGTGAGTTCTCATATCTTTCCTTTGAAATTCTCTTCAATCATTAAAAAGTGTTTTGGGGACAAAAGGAGCAGGTCAAACGGAAAAGGAGGAGGTAGTAGAATGACAAAGCCTTTTCTCACTCTACTTAAAGGTATCTCGTGTTTATTCTAAATTTTCTATGTTTCCCATTACCCAAAACTTTTGTGTAAGATTTTCTTTGTAATAAAAATAGCAGGTTAATTTGAATGGATTTTGAGGGACATCTTTTGCTATTCTGACTTTTAAAAATACACATACACTTAAAGTACACAATAACTTTGACTCTGAAATTCTATTTCTAAAAACATGCACTAAATAAATAAATAAATATGTAAATATTTACATAAAACCAAGATTAGGGTCTCAGTTACTTTCCCATCACTGGAACCAAATGCACAATGTCCACAACTTACAGGAGGACAGATTTATTTGGGCTTGAGGTTTTAGTCCATGATCAGCTGTCTACAAAGTACAAACAGGATGGCAGAGGGGCTCGGTGGGGGAAAAGGTACTCAGAAACTACCCAGATAATGGTGATAATAGCTAGCAGTTGTGGAGAGAGAAAGAAGGAGCTAGGGACTAGAACATGTCCTTCCAGCTCCTACACCTGTGACCCACCTCCAAAGAGGCTGGACTTCCTAAGAGCACATAATGACGTCGTCAATGGATGGAATCATCCTCTGAAGAATGTAACAACCCTAAACACTCATCTGAGGATTCATGGGAAATTTTAGTTTCAAACCATAAAAATTACATGTAAAAATGTTCACTGCAGTGTGGTTTAACATAGCAAAACTTTGATAATAACTTAAATGAGGAGATATTAGATACGTTTAGGAGGTGTAATAAACATATAGTGAATATTAAAACATTTTTATGCACTAAAAGACACATTATCACTCATCCTTCTCCAAATGCTCTCCCCCCGCTTCAGACACACACATCCTATCTTTCTTGTCACTCTCTGAAGCAGCTCTGGAACTTTCTTTCATGAAGGTCTTTAGTTGTATGCTGTGGCTGCCTCAATGTACTGACTTAATGGAAAACATTTACCTCACATGGTCCCTTTCGCTTTGAGGAAGGAAAGTCCAGTGGTGCCAGGCCTGGTGAGGTGGCATGGATGAGGACACCATGCTGTTGTCAGAAGTTGGCCTTTGCACTGCATTCCACCTGGTAGCAACACATGCCGTATTTCTGATCCACATCAGAAAGACACTCACAAAAGGGGATTTCCAGGGGTATTTCTGAAAGTATCAGGAAGATTGGGGTGAGTGTGCTTCAGAGTAAGGGAGACTGTTTTGAGGACGAATGGCCATGTGTCTTTTACTGTAATAACACTTTTAAAATTTAAATGTTCATCATGTATTTTGATCACCCTTGTACTCTGACATACCCACGTGACCCTTGGACCATGTGCTTCTTTGATGGCCTCAGAAGTCATTGTGCAGGGTGGGAAGAGCTGAAGCTTGAGAGAGCCCGCCGGTGAGCCTCACATTCCTGCTTCAACCTTAAAAGCTTCAATTTTTTAAATTTTTTTTTTTTTTTAGGTTTTTGAGACAGGGTTTCGCTTTGTGGTTCAGGCTGGCCCTGAGCTCAGCCTCAAACTCACATCACAGCAATCCTCCTGCCTCTGCCTCCCGAGTGCTGGGATTACAGGCGTGAGCCGCCACGCCCGGCACTGTGATATGTGGTACTGGTTGCTGCTGGGTGTGGGTCTCCACACCCGGTATTGTTATGTGGTTACCGGGGAATCGAACCCGGGCCCTTGCGCTTGCAAGACAGGCGCTGGAACCACTGAGCTAACTCCCCGGCCAATTTTTAAAATTTTTATGTAGGATGCCTCACTGCAGAAAATTAATTCTGCTGCCAAAACAGGAAATGACCAAATACTGGTGGAATAGACAGACGTTTATAACATTTGTAAAGTGCAAAAAAGCAGACTATAAACTAGTACTTCCATTGATGACTTGTACCAGAATGTACAAGGACTGAAGTACTTCCATACTTTGATCTCGCATATACACACACAATGAAAAGAACAGAGAGAGAAATATGTAACAATGAGAAACATATTCTTTTCAGAGGTTTTGTCCATTTAATCAAGCCAAAATTTAATGACCAATTCTTCATTTTAAGATTCATTTTCATATAAGAATCTTTGTACTATTTGTTATTCTCTCCAGTGCAGAGGTAGACAGATCAGAAGGTGACCTGAGACTGTGTTTCATGCAAAATTGAGATTCCTTAGCTAGGTAGGTCCACAGAGCACTTTGAGATTTTCAGAGCTTGGATACATCAGTCAGTAGATGGAAAGAAAAAAAAAAAACATGTTTCTACAGTAAAAACATAAACTTCTTACATATTCTGTGCTCGATGAAATTATTAAGTGAAAATAGGTTCATGAGAAATTAAGAATGAGAAACACAGGGCCAGGTAGATAGAAGCAGGCAGGAGGGGAAGGGCGTGGCCTCCGGAGAGCTGAGCATGGAGCAGAGCAGGGCCTTGCCAGCGGGTGACACACCTTGTTCCCACTGCGAGTGAAGGTGGTGCGTGGTGATCACAGCGGGGATCACTTCTGAGACACTGCCATGGGGGACTGTGGATATCTGGGCACTTTGTGTGCATCAGCTCTCGATGCTCCCAGCACCCTCGTCAGTGGAAGTGTTACCCACTTTTCCTGAAGAGAAAGAACCCTGAGGGACCAAGATCTCCCTGCGTTAATGCCAGGATCTGAACTGCTTCATTAATTTTACTATAAATACTATCAAACTAAGATGTAAAACAGTTTGTCTTAACTGAAGGCTAAAAACATTTTGTTTTTACTGGGGATGTAGTTCAGTGGTTCCAGGACCTGTCTTACAAGCACAAGGCCCCAGGCTTGATCCCCGGTAACCCCATACAACAATGCCGGGTGTGGAGACTCATGCCTACCAGCAATCAGTACCACATACCACAGTGCCAGGCATGGTGGCTCATGCCTATAATCCCAGCAGTCAGGAGGCAGAGGCAGGAAGATTGCTGAGTTTGAGGCTGAGCTCGGGGCCAGCCTAAACTACAAAGGGAGACCTGTTTCTAAAAACAAAACATTCTGTTTTGCTGGATGACACTGAAAAGCAGGACAAAAGGTTTCTGATGTCAATGAATGTAAGTCTGAATTCTGGCTCTGCTTTTTTCTCCTTCCAGGGCCTCAGTTTCACCATCTGTAAAGGTGGCCAATGATACTCGCCCTACTAAGGTGCTGTAAGACTTTCACATATAAGACCTTGCATACTGCAAATGGTACAGATTAAATGAAAGCTGATGCTGTTATGAAGACAAGAAAACGAAGCAAATGAAAAGATTCCATTGAATTGCATTTTAAATTAGTTTACTATTTTAAAAAACATTTAGGTAAATGAGCCTAGAAATAAGTATGCTTTTATGATGATTTCATAAGTTTTTGTTTAAACTAGAAGACTCTAGTGGGAAAAAGGGTAGACGCTGGAACCACTGAGCTAATTGTTCTAGCTGGTAGTGGGAGCACACACCTATAATCCCAGCATTCTGGGGGGCTGAGACAAGAGGATAACAAGTTGAAGACCAATCTAGGCAACTTATATTCTGTCTTAGAAATAAAATAAATTATTCTCAAATAACAAATATAAATAGATTCCGGCCTGGACACAAAAGCACATCTACCTACTGGTAAGTGACTGTTCCCAGGCTCTGGCTATAGGACCAGTCCTGGGTCTTTACCTGGCCTGTCACACCCTCTGGATTCTCAGTAGGCCAAGGAGGGAAAAGCATCAAAAAGCAAATTCCAGGACTGAATGTGTAGCTCAGTGGTAGAGCACTTCACTAGCATCGTGAGGCTCTGGGTTTGATTTCCTGAACCACAAAACCAAAATTAATAACACAAAAGCGAATCCCCCAAGCCATATATCTGGATTTATATTGACTTTTACTTAAATGAATTGTATTTCTTAAACAGTGTCAGGAAAAACTAATCCTCATTTAAATACAGGCTCCACTACCACATGTTGTCATGTGATCCCCTGTCCCTCTGAGGTCTTTGAAAGGCAGACCATACAAGCTGGCAGACAGGAATTTAAAGTTGATTGCATCTCATTCTTCAAGAGATTCTGCTGCTCTGGTAGCTGTGATTATCTGGCTTTTGCAGTGCATTTCCTGAGAGTTAAGGACTTCTTGCACTGACACGATAGTTGGCGTGCATACAGTACTTCTCATTCACTGAATAATAGGATATCAGACTTTGCAGACATTCTTTAGTCCAACCCTTTATTTCAGGCCCAGAAAACTCAAGAGACAGTTTAGCTGAGGCCACACACCAAGCTAACTGCAGAAGAATAACCCGAACCCAGGACCATGCTCCCAATACACTGTTCTTTCCATTATTTCACAGCTGCTTCCCTGAAAAATAGTCCTGCCAGCTCAAAGTGCAATATAGTAATACCAAAAATAACTCACAATTTCAGGCTTGTCAAAGTTATTAGTAGGAATTGAATATTCTCCCATTGTAGTCTGTAGCATCCTTATAATTAGACATATTTTTCAGTTCTCGTTGGGAGAAAATTAAAATTAGATTTATGTTGACTCTAAATTTTCCACATTGGCCAGGTAATAAAGAGGCTAAACAATCTATGTGCTGGAAAGGATAGATGATAAACACAGTCTCCCAAGTGGAGATTTTTTTCCTCTACATTGATATGACAACATTTTTTGATAATCAGATATCACTAGCAAGGATGAAGACAGTGAAAAAAACTGACAGCTCTCAACTGATATTTGGAGCACATAAATGAGAAGCAACCCAAATCCTTTGCTTTCTGTTGTTTAAATTTTGTTTTCCTGCACTTTGTATCCAATATGATGGTTTCAGATAAATAAGAAAATGGAAGGTAAAAGACAACCGAAGAAATGCTGGTTAGTGGTTAGTGCTTAAGGACTCATTTTAAAAACAAAGACACTCTTGGGGCCGGGGAGTTAGTTCAGTGGTTCCGGCACCTGTCTTGCAAGCGCAAGGACCTGGGTTTGATCCCCGGTAACCACATACCATACTAGGTGTGGAGACTCACGTCCAGCAGCAACCAGTACCACATACCACAGTGCCAAGCGTGGTGGCTCACGCCTATAATCCCAGCACTCGGGAGGCAGAGGCAGGAGGATTGCTGTGATGTGACTTTGAGACTGAGCTCAGGGCCAGCCTGAACCACAAAGTGAGACCCTGTCTCAAAAAAGCCTAAAAAAAAGCCAAAGACACTCTTCCTGTGTACATTCCTTCCCAGATGGGAAAATCATAAAAAAGACATGGCTTAGGCATGGGAGGAAGAGATAGGATAAGCAACAAATAATAGATTTATCTGCAAGATACTAGATACCTAAATATTTTTTACTTTTTTGTCTTTTTATGACAAAAGAAATTCTAAATTCTTTTCACTTTTCAATGTCAGATTTAAAAGGCTCATTAAGCCAGGGCAATTAGACATGCATAAATAAATAAATGGCATCCAAATTAGAAAGGAAAACAAAATTATCTTACTTGGAAGATGACATGTTCTTATGTTTAGCAAATCCACTACAATAAAAAAAAAATCAGAACTAAAAAAAATTCAATAAAGGTTCAAGATATAAAATCAATATTCAAAAATTAACCGTATGCTAAATACTAGCAACAAACAATCCAAAATAATATTAGGAAAATAAGTACATTTATGCCAACATCAAATGAATGAAATATTTAATAATAAATTTTATAAAACTATAAGGCACATACACAGAAAACTTTAAAACAATGTTGACAGAAACTAGATAAAACCTGAACAGATAGAAAGATATGGTATTATGATGATAACATTAGTCAAACCAATCTAAAAATTTCATATAATCTTTATCAAAACCTCAATTAATCTTTTCGTAACCATTCGTATGGAAATACAAGGAATCTACATAAATCCCCAATCAACTTTTAAAAATGAAGCTGGAGGGCCAGGGATTTAGCTCAGTGGTTCCAGCGCCTGTCTTGCAAGTGCAAGGGCCCAGGTTCGATCCTCAGTAACCAAGTACAATACTGAGCGTGGAGCAGTATACTGAGCCCAGCAGCAGTTAGTATCACACACCACAGTGCCGGGCGTGGTGGCTCACGCCTGTAATCCCAGCACTCGGGAGGCAGAGGCAGGAGGATTGCTGTGATGTGAGTTTGAGGCTGAGCTCAGGGCCAGCCTGAACTACAAAGTGAGATCCTGTCTCAAAAAACAAAAAAAAAACAAAAAAAAAAAAAAAAAAAAAAAAACAGAAGCTAGAGGACTTATAGTTCCCAAAGTTAAAATTTATTACAAAGCTGCAATATTCAAGAAAGTACTGACATAAGTCTACTAGACATATGGTTCAATGAAGTAAATGTGGGAGCCCTTTTATGGTCAGTATTTTGATAATGGTATCATATAATGTAATGAGAAAAGAATAATCTTTCAACATATGGTCCTGGGACAGCTGGTTATTCACATACAAGAATTAAATTGTAAGTTTACATCATACCATATGGGAAAAAAAAACCTCAAAATAGATCATACCCATAAGAGGAAGTCCTAAATTATAAAATCTAGGCCAAAAAGGAAGAAAATCATCGTGATCTTGAATTAGGCAGTGACATCTCAGATATGACACTAAAAAAACAAGCAACAAATGAGAAAAAGGTAAAATGGAACTTCATCAAAATTAAAAACCTGTGGGTTTTTTTCACCAAGAAAGTAAACCCATGGAATCAGGGAAAATATCAGAAATCTATTCAGATATAGAGTTTGGATAAGCAACAGCAACCAAATCCAATTTCAAAATCAAAGAACCTGTTCAGAACATATCTTCCAGTAAAGAAGATGTGGTTATTTTATAGAATGGAGTATTATTCTGCCATAAGAATGATAACAATGAGTCATTCGTACTCAAACAGATATACCTTCAGGATAACCTTATAAATGAAATGAATACGTCACAGATATGTAAGTAGCATATCTTTTCTCTGGTATGAGAAAATGAAAATGTAAATGAGTTCTAGTATATATAGTAGGTCTTGTGAAATAGAAAATATTTAAAAGGAAAGTGGGTATAGGGGCAAATAACAAGGGGAAAAGAATGTGATAGTAATTAAAAAAGGAAACAAAGCTTATGTATATAGGGGGTGGGGTGGGGGGAGGGGAAAATGAGAATCAAGTCGTGTCATATTCTGGTACAAGTCTCAATGGTGAATGTGATGATTATGTGTAATCATAATGTACCAATAAAAATTTGAATTTTTAAAAAAATATTTAAATGGTCAGTAATGACTGAAAAACTCCATTATGTCATTAGGCATTTTCAAAACACAAGTTAAAACCAAAATGAGGATGAAAAAAAATGCAGAGTCATGTGTAAGGGGTACGGGGTTTCCTATGGGACATGGGAGTTCTGGACATGGAGCATGACAACAGTTACACACCATGGTGAATGTACTTAAGGCACCAAACTACACACTGAAATGGTTAAATGGTAAATGTTGTTATGTCTGTTTTATCATGATAACTTAGTGTGTGCTCCTCTGACAACAGCACTGTCAACTGGGTGACTAAACAACAGACATGTATCTCTCATAGTGGTGGAGGCTGAGAGGCCTGAGACCCAAGGACAAGCGTGGTTAGCTTCTGCCGAGGGCTGTATCCGTAATTTCCTTACATGGCAGGAGCTGGGGAAACACAAATATCCAGCCCACGCACAATACAAAAATGTAAAACAACAATGAAATGCTATTAAATACTGATAGGTGGCTAGGATGAAAATAAAATAATGTCAGCAGGTATGTTAAGGAATTGGAATGCTCATACACCGTTGGTAGGAAAGTAAAGTGTGACAGACGCTTTAGAAAATAGTTTTGTAGTTTCTCAGACAACTAAAGAGCGCTGCTCTGTGGCTCATCTACCTTACCCTTGGTATATCCCACAATAGGTGAAACACAAAAGCCTGTACATGGGTCTTCATAGCAGCATTATCCATAACATCCAAAAGTGGGAACAATTCTGATGTCCACTAACTGATGAATGGACGAACTAAATCTGGTATGTCTATTTAATGGTGATAAGAATGAATGCAGCACCGGTACAAAGTACAACACGAGTGAACCTTGACAACTTTGTGCTAAGTAAAAGAATCCAGTCACCAAGGACCACATTTTGCAATTTTTTTTTTCGTCATTTTATTTTAACGAAATACCCAGTATAGACAAAACCATGGAGACGAAAAGCAATTGGTGGTTTCTGGAGATTGAAAGAGGAGAGGGGTGGAAAATAAGAGCTGATGGTACAGAGCTTCTCGCTGGGGTATGAAAACGTTCTGGAATTAGTGGTGATGGTAGCACAACCTTGTGAATATGTAAATTGTTTCTCAATAAAGCTGTTATTTGATTTTTTAAAAATCACCAAGTGGAATGCTGAGTCGGCATGACACTTGCAAGAGTTTAACACTCTATAATTATAACCCTGCTAAGTGCATTGAAAGCAAATATTTTAGGTTTGGAAGAAGGAAAAAAACCACAGACTTGACATATACCTTTCTCTATCTGAGGCCATCCTTCGTCATTTCCAAGTGATTCATTCCCCCCTGCTGTGAGTGCTTATGTAAGAAGGACCAATTAAAAGAGTGAAACATGTAAGTATCTGTGGGTTGCCTTATAAAATGTCAAGAAAACAGCAGTGATCACACACGTGACTCTTTGCTTCACTCATCCTTGGCTTTGGCCAGCAGTGAGCCTCACACTTGGGGAAAGGAAGCCAGATATGAAGCAGGTGTGGGAAAGCCTGGTTTTGCTGGAGGGAAGCAGGTCACATGCACATCTGGGGTAGGATATGGACTCTCAGCATTCCCAGAGCCAGCTTCTGAGAACTCCGGATAAAGGTGCCTTACTGCAGAAACCCAGCTTTACAGAGATTCCACTTCTGGGCAACTTGGGGCTCTTCAAAAGCCTCCTCCAAACCCCGAATGTATGTGCAAAGGACAGTAAAACTTAGCTTATTACAAAATGAAATAATAAGTGAAATTTAGCCTTTTAGCCACTTTGACAAAAATTGTAGTATCTTTAGGTAATAACCATCATTCAAGACACTTTTTGATTCTTAATGTCTTAAAATAAATAAGCCCTGCAATAATTTTACATGGTAAAGTACTACAATATATTGGTTAGGTTCAATGGTCCCAAACACCCTAGAACTCTTTTTTTTTCCTATAAACTTAGACAAATTACTTAATCTCTGTAGGCCTCAGTTTCTCCATTTGTAATGTGTCTGATAGCATTGACCTCACTGGATTTTGAGGGTAGTAAAGGACAGACAGGACGGAACATGGCTGCCCGTGGGGCCTGGTCGCTCTCAATAGAGCAGGGGCTGTGATAGTTGAGGGAGGGACCTCCCTCCGGGCCCTTTATTTAAAAGAATACAACAGTACAAATAAAAATTGAGGTAAAATTGCAGATTTTCAGTAGCTGATAAATATGAGCAATAGCACAAACTTTACAAGGGCATATATTCCTAATATTATTTTATTATTCTTATTAGTGAATTCACCGCTTGAACTACATTTATACTTTGCCTTCCACATTTTTAGCCTCCCACAGTTTATGGTATCATTTTCTGTAGAGATTAAGATGACAGTTTGTTTTTTTTCCCTGGCCTGCCTAACGGAAAAAAATGTTGAGAAAATGAACCCAGGGTTTTCTACTAAGCTACATTCCCAGCCTGTTTTTATATTTTATTTCAAGACAAGGCCTCTGTCTCTAAGTTGCTCAGTGTGGGCTTCAATTTGGAACCCTTCTTCCTCAGCCTCCCACAGTGCTGGAATTCAGAGATATGGAACTATACTTGCTTAGATGGGTCTTTAAAAAATTTGTTTTGATTTGAATGTTTTAGACATTTATTTTGATTATTTTGTTATCAGTTGCACCTCACAGTTAATTACCACTCAGATGTGCTCTTGACCCTGAGGAAGCCCTACCGGGTCTGGTCTGGGGGTGGGAATATGAGGAATATGAGCCTGAGTTTTAGTGAGCAGCCTGTAGTCTAGCTCCTGAGGGTCAAAAATAGGGTCAGTGGCTTGTGGAGGTTACGAGGGACAGGTTGTCACTAAACCCTGGGGAGTCGGGGAGGCCTGCAGCTCCAGGCTTACCACCCTGGGGTGTGACTGTCTGCTTGGGTTCATGCTCCTCATGATGGTGCTACTTCCTCCCTGAGTCCTGGAGAACAGTCAGGCCCAGCCTTGGAAGGGACACTTGCAAGCTTTGAAACACAAGCTTTATAGCATCAACTGAAGCTTTCACTCTGTGCAAAGCAATTGTGTTCTAAATAAAAAGGAATGTTCACGGAAGATAAGTTGTCCTGCAGTGCTGGGCAAGGCCTAAGAAGTCTGAATTTGATTCTGAGGGCTATGTGAAGCTTCTGAAGAGGTTCAGGAACTTGCACTAGGTCAGCACATGGGTGGGATTAAAACCTAAAAGGTCATGGTGGGGACAAAGAAGTGATGGAAAAGGAAGAACTAAGGTGCACTAGTTGTCATATGACAAGTCAGTAAATATTTTCCCCTTCTCTTGATTCTTACAGCAAATAATTTCTATTTCTGTATAGCTGCTTCATAGGTAAACACAGCTCACCAATCAAGTTAGGTCTTATTTATTTTAGGCTTTAGTATTAGGTGTTTTATACTTGGTCCGCGGTTATAGGCATCTACTCTGAGCTAAACCCTGGGAGGAAATGGCAAACAGGAATTGAACAATGGAGACCAAATGCCTTCCCTGACCTTAGAGATTCACAGCCCCGAAGGACTGGTAAGAGATATGGATGTGATAGCTCACCACAACCGTCATGTTAGAAATGCTGTGACTGGGAAGGATAGATCTGAGGCTCAGGTAGACCCCGTGGAGGAATTCATGAGAGAACTCCACAGCAGTGGGGGATGATCACATCTGTGCAAGTTCATTAGATGAATAAACTGTAGAATGATTTTGCAGCTGGAAGAAACTACATGAGCAGCAGCCAGAGGTGCTTGGTGTCTGGGGTAAAAGACAAGATTAAGATTGAGCGGTCCAGGGAGTTAGCTCAGTGGTTCCGCCACCTGTTTTGCAAATGCAAGGTCTCGGGTTCAATCCCCCAGTAACCACATAAAATACTGGGTGTGGAGACTCACACCCAGCAGCAACCAGCACCACATACCACAGTGCCGGGTATGGTGGCTCACACCTGTAATCCCAGCACTCGGGAGGCAGAGGCAGGAGAATTGCTGTGATGTGAGTTTGACGGTGAGCTCAGGGCCAACCTGAACCACAAAGTGAGACCCTGTCTAAAAAAAAAAAAAAAAAAAAAAAAAAAAAAAAAAAAAAAAAAAAAAAAAAAAAAAAAAAAAAAAAAAAAAAAAAAAAAAAAAAAAAAAAAAAAAAAAAAAAAAAAAGACTGAGAAATACAAGAGACAAGACTTAGAAACAGCAGCCACCTTGTAGAGTGTGGTAGGAGATGAATAATTCATTGTGAAAGTTACCATTAGCGATCAGTACCTAACTTGGTTGATGGGGAATGACTGATATATGATTCAACATTACATATGGCTGCCTATGATGGTTTGGGATTCCTTTTCTGAATGTCTTTCCAGAGTGACACAACTACTCTTCCCATCACGAGGTCTATTTCTTCATCACTTTTGAGTCTGGATTTGTCTGTGTGACTGACATTGTTTGTACCTGGGTCATTAACACAAGGGATGCAAGAAGAGGCTTGTAAACTGATGGCAAATCTCTTTGTGCTCTCTGGGAAACCCTTCCTTTGAAGATAAAAGACTCCCTCATGGAGGCTCCATCCTAGCCTTGCTTAGATCATCCAGTTCCATGAGTGACACCAACTCAGATCACATGCCCACAGCTTAGCTGGCCTAGATTTTTATTTAAAAGCTCATAGGACTTATAATAGTAAAATATAACGTTTGATGCCTTTCACTGCACTAGATGCCTTATGATGAGTAGTTTACTGTAGAGTAAAAGCTCATAGATACATTGGTCCTATCCATACTCTTCAGCTAACCATGGGTTCATGAACAAGTAATAATTATTTACTTGGCTTCTCTCCTAGGATTTTAGGAGAGTAAATCGATGTGTGCTCATAGTTAAAAGAAAATAATCTTCCAAATCTGGATGCCAAACTTTTTACAACTTAACTCTGGGAATCCAACTTCCTAATAATTTATGACTGTGTATAAGGACTCCCTTGAATCACTTATGAGCTTGTTTCTCTAAACATATCTTTTCATGGGAAGAACTGTATTTAGGCTCAGTCATGTAATAGCAGCAAAGAGGCCTCGAGTTCTAACTATGGGAAAGATCCAGCCTCATTCTTCTCTCTTATCTTTATTCTGAAACTCTGGGGAGATCAAAACAGACTCCTTTATCCACATTAAAGGGAGACCCTCTGGGTTGTTGTGACTTTGTAAGTCTTTACGTGACCAGATGTTCTGCAGATGATGCAGACCATCGATTAACGCTGACCCTCCACAGGAACAGCTTAAATTTTTGCTTTCTTCTCTATTTTACTAAGTTCATCCACCATTTTCATTATTAGCTAATCTGAAAACTTTAGGAGGGAGGTGAAAGGGATTTCACAACACACAGTTCTTCTGGAGGGAAAAGTTAGGAATGCCAGTAGAGAGAAAATAAATGTGAGATGTGCCCTTGTCTCTCTGTTCCACTCCCTGCCTTGTCACTTTAGAGGAATGAACACAGTTAAAAATGAAAGACAGTAATTTCTGAAAGCAGAACTTCTATAATAAAACTAGCAAGTTTAAAAATAAAAATATGTCTCAAATTTGTTCACTTAAACACTGAGAGTGTATATCTTCCCCAGGTTCTGAGACTTGAAAGAAAACCACCAAGAAGCTTGTCTGCATGAAGCAAATGACAGTGTGGGCCTACGGCCTCCAAGTGCAGGCCTAGAAATGACAGTTAAAGCTCTGCCAGAGAGAGGATGCAGCAGGGAAAGGCTCAGTACTCACTCGTAGAATGCTGCTCTCAAACTCACACAATGAGGCCAGTTATATCTCAAATTAAACTCACTCATCACCTCTTCTAAAAGACTTTCTAACCACTGCACTCTATAAATGAATTTGGAATTAACCTGTGCTTCCATTTTTGCACATGGCAGCCCGCACTATCAGGTGCTTCCTCACCTACCTGTTTCATCCATAAAATTAAGACTGACTTCTGATTTCCAGGAAGAGATAGGGAGGAGTCTGTATCTCGTTCATCTATCAGATGAGCTGGTAAACAAGGATCTATAATAAGTATTTTTTTAATTAATGAGTTATGAAATTACAGATCAATTATTGGAAAGTGGTATCTTTGAGTAAGAAAGAACAAAGCTACTCAGATTTCCTTGTTACATATATTAAAGAACTTGTTCCTAGTTTCTTAACAGACAGAGTAAAGAAAAGGCACCCAGTACTCTAAGTCCTCATTGTTCAAAGTGTAGCTAGTAAAGCTTCTGCACGAACTGGGAGCTCAGTGCAAATGCAGAACTCAAGGTGCCGCTCATGACCTACAGAAACAGAATATGGGTTGTAACATGATTCCCAGATGATTCGTGTGTATATCAGAGGTTGGTAATCACTGGTCTAGGACAGCCCCTCTTTCATGATTGGCAGTATATTTGAATAACCAAAAGCATTTTCACAAACTATTTATGTCTAGGTGCCACCTTTGGAAATAAGTTCTAAGTGGAGTGAACCAGGACTTCTTTCTGACTAAGATCAACTCACAAAGATTTCATTTAGCTTCCTGCATTATAACCAGGAATGAAAATGGACAATACACAAAACAATGACTGTCTCAAATTGCTTTTTTATCTTTCATGGAGTGAGAAGTAACTGAAAAGTTAGTAGCTTAAAAGGAGAGAACACTTACTGCCTTGCGATTTTTGTAATTCAGAGTTCCTGACGAGGATTAAGCAGATCCAGGTCCTAAGACTGAATCAAGATGTTCCCAGTGCTATGGCTTCATCTCAGTGTTCAACTAGGAAACGCCTCTCCTCCCTCACAGGTGATATACAATTCCCTGAGGGCAGCTGGGCATGGGGGATCTTAGTTGTTCATCAGCTGTTGGTCACAGGTCCCTGAGATTCCCTCAGCATAGAGCTCTGAAACTTGGCAGCTTGCTTCACCAAGGCCCGGGCAAGAGAAAATTTGTGAGTAAGTTAGAAGTCACAGTTTTCTCTATTCTATTCTCAGAAATGACGCCTATCACACTGGCCATCCCCTATGAAGTATGGATTCCGGAGTGCAGCTGCTAAGGTTTGGATATTTCCCATCCCTGAAATTCTATGTGTTAGGACTTTGATCCTCAGGGATAAGAAGGAGATGTGGACTTTCCTACAGTGATACCTAGGGAGAGGTCTTCAAGTTATGGAAGGGGATGCTCTCAGAAGGAACTGGTACAAAAATCTGTAGTACCAAGGTGTGGAGGACATTCCCTCTAAACAACGGCCACCTTATTCCTTAACCTATGCCCAAAAAATCAAGAAAAGAAATAAAAGACAGTTTTAAAAGGGAGAATAAAAACTGCAATATGAAGTACAAAGAAATAAAAGGCATATGTATTAGGAAGAAATAAAGCAGATGTGGGAAATTCTCAAGAAGCTAAAGAAAAAGTTACTTCTAAAAATAAATGACCATAACAAGTTTATAGGATACAAATCCAGTATACAAAAATCAGTGACAACTAAAGAGTCACACAGTCCTGTAATCCTAGCTACTCAAGAGGCTGAGATAGGAGGATCACATTTGAGGCCAGCAAAACAAAAAAATAAAATTATATAGAAAGGGTTTGGGTCATATCTCAGTGGAAGGCCTGGTTTAATCCCCAGCACTTCAATTAATTAATTAACTAGTCAATTGATTAATTTTTTAAAATAAAATAAAATCATTTGTAATTCTTTATGATTTTATGTACTATTAGGAATAATTGAAAATTAAACTTAAGAAGTCAAAAATTTAAAATAGTACTTCAAATAAAAACATAGATTTAAATTTGACAAAATAGGTATTTTATTTGTACACTAAAAACTATAAAATATTACAGAAAGTAATTCTAGAATATGTAAAATAAAGAGATATACCATGTTTGTACATTATGATATTGAATTTTCTTCTAAAATTGCTTATAGATTCAATGCAATTCCAAACAAAATCTCAGTAGTATTTTTGTAAAACACTCACAAACTTTCTAAAAGTTGTAAGGAAATGCAAACGACCTGGAAAAGATAAAACATTCTGTAGTAGATTGAAGTTAGAAGGCTTAACTGAGTTTAAGACTTACTATAAAGCCATGATAATCAAGCATATTTATGTAAGAATATCATTTAAATCAATGGACCAGAACAGACTTTATAAACACACTCCCTCATAGATGGCCAGCTAATTTTCAATAAAAGTACCAAGGTAATTCAGTGGTGAAATAAGTATCTGGAGCAATTGAATATTCATAATCAAAGAAATGAACCTTTACTCTTACCTCACATCACCATAAAAATGAGCTCATGGTCTATCATAGCCCTACCGTCAGGTAAGGCCCAAAACAATAAAATTTCTCAAAGAAAACATAGGATAAAATGCTGGTATCCCTAGATTTGGAAAAGATTTCTTTAAACACAAAAAGCACAAATCATAAAAGAAAAAACATGATATGTTTTAATGTTAAATCACCTTCTTTGAAAGGAGCTATTGAACAAATGAAAAAGCAGCCGTGGATTTAGAGAACATGGCTGCAATATACGCATCTGCTAAATGCCTCCTACCCAGACTACAGAGAATTCTTACAGCTCGATATCAAGACTAATCCTAGAAATGTTTAAAGAAAGGAGCAACTCTGGTTCTATCCATCATATAAAAATCTTTCACCTTAAAAACTGGGTAGAATATTCAAATATAAATTCTGCCAAAATGGAAGTACAAATGGTCCAAGAAAAAGAAGAGGAAAAGATGCCATCAGTCATTCAGCACAATCAGATCACAGGGA
Organism: Petromus typicus; assembly: GCA_004026965.1. Taxonomy (NCBI): domain Eukaryota; kingdom Metazoa; phylum Chordata; class Mammalia; order Rodentia; family Petromuridae; genus Petromus; species Petromus typicus. The sequence continues at coordinate 8,201 of PVIR01005685.1, read as the reverse complement.
GATAGCACTGCATACTCAGAAGAATGGCTGATGTGTAGAAACTCGCCAGGCATTAGCAAGGATAGGAGTCAAGCAGAACCCCACAGCACAGTAACGGTCAAACACAAAACAGTATAAACACTTGGGAAGCACGTCGAATGATTTTGTGTAAAGTTAAACAGATACTTGCCACATGACCCCACAGTTACCCTTAGCTATTTGCTCAGAAGAAATTTGCATAAAGACTTGTACTCATGTTCATGGCTATACTATCCAACCCCAAATCCATCAATAGATCTATGGGCAAATAAAGTGTCATATATCCAAACAGTGGAATACTACTCAGCAATAAAAAGAATAAACTGTCAATGCATGTAATGACATGGATGAATCTCAAAAGCATTCTGTTAAATAGAAAACAAATCCAAAAGACCATACACTACCCAGTTCTATTTATATTAAATATTAGAAAGTGCAAAGTTATCGTGACTAAAAATAAAGCAGTGTTGGGCCAGGGATTTAGCTCAGTGGTTCCAGCACCTGGCCTGCAAGCCCAAGAGGCAGGGTTCCATCCCCAGTAACCACTTACAACAATGCCAGGTGTGGAGACTCACGCCCACCAGCAATCAGTACCATATACCATAGTGCAGGACATGGTGGCTCATGCCTGTAAACCCAGCACTCAGGAGGCAGAAGCAGGAGGATTGCTGAGTTCAAGGCAGAGTTGAGCATCAGCCTAAAATACAAAGCAAAACCCTGTCTCAAAAAAACACAAAAAAATAGAGCAATGTTTACTAGGCCCTACAAAAGAGGAAGCAGAGAGATCACAAAAGGGTACAAAATAACTTTTTGGATTGCTGAAACTATATTATGATTGTAATGTTAAACGACTGCATACTTTCATTATTACAGGTAAGTTATACCTCATTCACTGATGAAATGAGTTTAAATATCCTGGAGGATCACACAGTTACTGGGATATTAAGATCTCCCCTGAGGATTCCACCAACCACTAGTAATAGGATCCCAGCCCCACCTCTAATTATTTTAGGTCTTGTACAAGCCTGTCTTTGGCTGTGGGCTGGACCTAGTGACGAGCTCCTAATATAACAAAACCAGCAAAAAATGGTGGAGTGACACATGTCGAATTACATATACAGAACACCAGACCTGGCATCAAAGTGGCACTGCTGTATCTTGCGGCCTTGTTCTTGCCCTGTTGCTTGCCAGCTTATGAAGCAAACTGTCAGGTGGTTAAGATCCTCATGAGAGAGGCCACAGTCACGTGGTGAGGAACTATAGGAGACACCAGTTTAAAGTCACAAGGAACTGAGACCTCAGACCAACAATCCACAGGGAACGAAGTTTTTCCAGCAGTCACGGGGTGGTGTCCTTCACACAGAGTCTTAATCAATTAGAACCTTGGAAGAGACCCCAAGCCAGAGGATCTAGTCAGGTTGCAGTTAGATTCTTGACCCTAAAACCTGGCAGATAACAAATGACATTTAAGGCTACCAAATTTCAGGGAAATTCACTGTGTAGCAATAGATAACTAATAGCAATCAAGATAGATAACTGCTTATATAAGTATAATCTGCGAGAAGGGACCTTATCCTGTTTTATCATAACTAGGGGAATGTGTTTTTTAAAAAATGATAACTGCTGAATAGAATCCATCAGAAAAAAAGATGCTGCAATGCCCCAGGCCTCAGCAACTAGGTAAGGATTAAGATGAAGGACACTGCTATTATCATTTGCAACTTGATTTTCCCAAGGACAATAGGTTTCTTGCAATTAAAAGAATAATAGGGCCGGGAAGTTAGCTCAGTGGTTCCGGCGCCTGTCTCGCAAGCGCAAGGACCCGGGTTCGATTCCCCGGTAACCACATAACAATACTGGGTGTGGAGACCCACACCCAGCAGCAACCAGCACCACATACCACAGTGCCGGGCGTGGTGGCTCACGCCTGTAATCCCAGCACTCGGGAGGCAGAGGCAGGAGGATTGTGATGTGAGT
>PVIR01005684.1:0-70549 GCA_004026965.1 Petromus typicus | reverse complement strand
TTGTATGATTAGGTTACAAAAGACATGACTTTCATTTCTCCAGTGTCCTTTCTCTGGTTCTTATATGCTTGCTTGATCCATGGACTAGGAACATAGGTTGTCCCTCTCCAACATCCTGTGAGAAAACTAGGCCTTTATTCACATGAGCTATGTGGTTCATGAACATCCACATGAGCTTAGAAGCAGATCCTTCCTGAATCAGTGCTTCCAATGAAGACTCTACCCCACTGACATCTTGTTTATGATCTTACCCAAAAGATCCACTTAAACTGTGTGACCCACAAAATAGTCACGATTCTGTGTGCCAATATAAGGTGTTACATTATGGAGATATTTACATTATAGCATCTTATAATCAATACAATTGCATGTATTGGATTTTCACCTGGAACACATATTGAAAATATTTTTCTTGATCTTTCCTTTGCTTATTGACTTTCACTGGAACATTTTTTTTCCATACAGAATTTAAAATTTTTATTTAGTCAAATATCTTTTAGGTTTGATAAAGTATATATATCTTTCTAACACCTCTATTCAATTCTATAGTATAATCTAGAATATACAAAGAGCTTAAAAAAAATCAGCCCACCCAAATTTAAAGACCCAATTCAAAAATGAGCATCTGAAATGAACAGACACTTTTCTGAGGAAGAAGTAAAAGCAGCTAAGAAGCATATGAAGAAATGCTTAACATCACTGGTCATTCAAGAGATGCAGATGAAAACAACACTGAGATATCACCTCACTCCACAAAGAATGGCTGATATGTCAAAATTAGCCAGCAGCAAATGTTGCTTAGGCTGCAGAGAAAAAGGAACACTTCTCCACTGTTGGTGGGAATGTAGAATTGTACAACCTCTGTGGAAATCGGTGTAGAGATTCCTCAAAAAACTAGGATTAGAGGTCCCGTTTGACCCAGCCACTCCTCTGCTAGGTGTATACACAAAAGAATTAAAAGATTCATATCACAGAGATATATGTGCACCCATGTTTATAACAGTTCATTTTGTGACTGCTAAATCTTGGAAACAACCCAAATGTCCATCAACTGGAGACTGGATAAAGAGATATGGTTCTTTTATAGAATGGAGTATTACTTTGCTCATAAAATATGTTACAGAATTAATAATTTATCTAAGGGAAATAGAGAATGGAAGAATTTCAAGATTGAAAGTGTCAAGATGAGATCTGTGTCTATAAAAATTGATAAGATTGAGTCATTTATACTCAAATGGATGTACCTTCAGCATATCTTCATAAGTGAAATAAATAGGTCACAGAGGTATAACTATCATATCTTTTCTCTGGTATGAGAAAATAAAGATGTAAATGAGTTCTAGTATATATAGTAGATATTGTGAAATAGAAAGTATTTAAAAGAAATAGGGTGTGGGGGTAAATAACAAGGGGAGAAAGAATGTGATAGTAATTTTAAAAAGGAAACAAAGTTTATGTATATAGTGGGCACGGGGTTATAGGGAGGATAGGGGAATGGGAAAAAATGAGAATCAAGTCATGTCAAGTTTATGACATGGTACAATTCTCAGAATGCTATGATGATGTGTTTATGTAATGTACCAATAAAGATTTGAATTTTTTAAAAAGGCATGATATGTATGTAGAGGCATGAAAACGGATATAGCAAGTGTGGGGACAGCATCTGACAGGGAGAGGTGGAGCCTCTGCAAAGTACAAAAAAGTCCCAGTCTGGACACTTCTCCAGGTGAGAAAACAACACAATGGAAGAATCCACCAGGGAAGGACCGACAGCCTAGAATTCCGAGAGCGGTGAGAGGCAGGAGCTGAAGGTGGTGAGGCAGTAAAGAACCTCATAAAATATGTTACAGAATTAATAATTTATCTAAGGGAAATAGAGAATGGAAGAATTTCAAGATTGAAAGTGTCAAGATGAGATCTGTGTCTAAAAACTCAGTCTATGTGCAGTTTGAAGAATGGAATGGGACAGGAATGAACTGAGGGAAATTACTGAAAAGCCTGAATTAGATTTCAGAATTGCAAATTACTTTAGCTAATTTAAGAAGTTTGGCTAGGCACATGAGATGATAAGTCTGTAGAGGTGAAAAGAACTTTTTTCCATTTTTCATTTTGTTTGATTTTAACCCAAGCTAGGCTTGAATATGGTGGAATGGACGAATTCAGAATAAAAGAAAGACACGAGGAACAGCAAAGCAAACCCAAACCGATCTAGGATAGTGATTTGAATTTCTACCAAACTGATATACTTAAATTCCTAATGTTTACTTAATGTACACAAGAGAAAACTCAGTTTTAACATAAAAGAAATGACATATAAAAATAAAATTATAATTTTAATAAAATTATAAATTAAATGAGGATTTTATTTTCAGCAGTACACATTATCTAACATTTAACTTATTGGAATTGTCTTGATATTTCAGAGATCTTACTCAAAACTGGACATATAGTTAGTTATTCTAACTCTGAAAGGTAGAAGTAACTTAAGTATATTAGCTGGAGGATTTGGTTAAAATTTACTTTAAAGTTTTTGTCCTCTAGATTTCATGTTGCCAGGAAGTTTCTGGGCTTTTCTGTAGTTCTTATTTTAATTATTATTTTCTGGAGCAGGTAGCAGGTTAGGTATATTCATTAGATAAGTTGTTCTCCCCCAGAAACAGCATTGCTGTCTATACCACAAAGGACTGCAGCTTATATCGGGGTTAGGCTGAAAATGAAAGTACAAAATGAAGATAATATTTTCTCAAAATCCCCTAAACTGAATATAAAGGGCAATTAATACACATAAGGGTTTGGTTATACATTCTTCTACCACAATACACATTTAGACATGCATAAATTATGCAGTAATATAGATAATAAAATAATTTCCACAAATGTAAACTATAATCATGATATTTTTAATTATGGAATAATAAGCTTAAGAAAAATAGAAACATTTTTAAAAGGAAAAAATAATGCTAAATATTTCCTGTATATCCTAAATATTTATCCTTGGCTCTGAGGATAATAATAGTAACTCCTGGTGCTGACCGATGTTGACTATAATGATACTTCAATCTCTGTATGGTGAGAAGTGAGATAGAGAGATGGGTGTTGTACACATGGCAGGGATTAGTTTTTCTCTTCCCTGACATCACTATTTTGGGTCACATGACCAGGGAATGGACTATTAGAACTATTCATAATATTTGAAGCGCTACTTGTTAAACTCAGTTTTCTTCTTTCTCTTTAGTGGCTCAATATAATTTCCTATAATCAAAAACATGATTTGGTCTTTTTCTACTCTATTGGACCTGAAGATTTCTAAGCAATTGTCAGCTGGCGGACTCTGGCTTTGGAGACACAGGTCACTGCACACGCAGCGTCGCATCCCGCAATGCGAAAACTGTAAGCTCAATTACGATGGGCCAGACTCAGAGTGAAGTACACTTCTTTGTTTTCCTTTGTTTGGTTTTCATTTCTAATCAGTAGGGAAGGGATCGGTTTATACTTTACGGTTATCTATGCAAACCTGAATTCACAGACACTGTATTTCCATAATATTTTATCTCAGAGATGCTTTTCTGCTGCTTCTGGTGTCTTAGTTACTTTTCTCGTTGCTGAGACAAAATAACTGATGCTCACAGGTTAAGAGAGGGAAGGAAGGCTTATTTGGCTGACAGCGTGTAGAGATTTCAGTGCATCGTGTCTAGTTTCTAGGCAGGGCGGCACACGGAAGAGGGGAAACACTTCACTGGGCGCAGAATGAAGCAAAGGGACAAGGAACCTTACCAGCGTCCTTCTGCTTCTTTTGATCTTATCCCGACTACTCGGGTGGGCAGCGCTCACACCCTTAATCCTAGTGCCCTCCATCCTAGCATCGCACCATGAATCAATCCTAGTGTCACACACTCCAGATCCAGGCACCTCTGGAAACGCCCCACCTATAACTGCACGAGGCTTTGGGGGACATCTAGACACGAACCACAATATACAGCATGGCAGGCAGCTGCTCAGGTCGCCTTCTCTTTAAACCAGGTCTGAAAATGGTAAAAGCGATCAGCACAGGTTCCCTGAAATGTTGAGAGAGGATGCGATTGTGGATGATGGAGTGTAGGGCGCCTGAGTGAGCTCACCCAGGGGAGGGGGTCCTCGTCCACTGCAGGTGGAGAAGAGAACAAGGGCTTGGAAGCGAGTAGAGGAGAGATATAGGGGAGCGTCCATAGAAGTCTGCGGAGAATTTTTATAATTTTTGTATATTTATGATACATAACAGTCACTTTATTTGGGGGAAACTGGGAGATATACACATATATGATATGTGTTTAAATAAACACACTATACCCACTCAGAATACTCTCCCTCCTGACTTCAAATGCACTTACCGTACTTGACACTTTCTGACACAGTTCCGGTAGTCCTCCTCTTCCGTAAGTGTCTTTATCAGATGTGATTTTAGAAAAATAATAGAGTGAACTGCTTCTATGGAGAGCCATCCAACTGACAGGCAGACTCAAAAACACTGCAGCGTGTCTTCATCCACCTTCTCTTCCAGAGCTAGATAAGTGTGATTAAAATATTTCCATTCAAAAGTGTAAAGAGAATTCTGAGGGGCTTTAGTGACAATATATCTTTTACTGTAACAATTTTTTAAATTTTTGAAACAGAAATTATTCACTGTACTTTTTAGCACACATATTTTATATGATTGCTATATATATGTATGTATATATGTATATATGTGTATATATATATATATATATATATATATATATATATATATAATTTATTGGGGAGACTGAGTGAGGAAATGGTAATATAAACTGACCAGGGAAACCCAGGAAAGGGCCGCGCTGTTTCATTTTAAGGGACAGCTGAAGATTCTGACCATGCTGCTTCCCTGGAGACAGCAGTCTCCCCAGCTGTGGGATGTCTTGCTGCTAGGTTAGCATCCTGGGTTTAGGCACAGAAGAAAAAAATTGGGAAGAATTATATCAGAAGCCCAGGGAGAGAACCAAATTATAAAACACCAGGCAATTAAAACACAGAAGCAAGTATCTTAGTCTCCTTGCTGCTATATCACAATATCACAGCTGGGTGGTTTATAAAGAGAAATTTATTCTTCACTGCTCTGGAGGCTGGGAAGTCCAAGATCTAGGAGCCAACAGACTCAAGTGTGTGCTAATGGTTTGTTCTATGCTTCCAGGATGTCAATTTGTTGCTAGATCCTTAGAGTGCAAGGCAGAGAAAGGGACTAGCAGCTACCTGAGGTCTTGTCTTAGTCATTGTCCTCATCACTGGGACAAAGCACCTGATTCCCACAGCAACGGAGGAAAGTATTTGAGATCATAGTTCAGGTCAGGTCTTGTGCGGTTGGTGGAATGGGGGGACACCCAGAGAGGAGGAAAGCAGCGTATGGCCAGCAAGCAGAGAGAGCAAGGAGGAGTCCGGGAGGAATATAGGCCTCTCCTGGTCAGACCCCAGTGACCCACCTCAGACCAGTCCCCACCTCATCACAGTAGGTCAGCTCTACTGCCTCATAATTTAATTACTTTCCAGCCTCTGAGTACATGAGACATCCTTCATCTAAACTATTACGAGCCTCTTTTATAGAGGAATTAATCCCATTCATGACTTAATCACTTAGTAAAAAGTCTCACTTCTTAAAACTCTCATAAAAAGGATTAAATTTCAGCACGGAGGGACACAAACATTCAAACAATGGCAGTAAGACTGTTTAAAGAATCACAAGTATTCATGTAAGGCTAGGAGAAGGAGACCCCAGTAAGAGATTAGGCTCCTGACTATATGGTGTTACAGTGGTCAGAAAGCTGCAGCATTAATGAAACTGACAAAACCTGGACAGTGTAAAAAGCAGGTTAATCAGTAATTCTGTAATGCTGAATCAGTCATTCCCACAGCTTGCAAAACCAGGTTGTACCACTTGGAAACGTTAGCTATGAACATTATGACTTTACAGCAGTAAATCCTGATCTGTTTTTTAAGTACAGAGAAGGCTAAGGTATAACCATTGACTTGGGAAAAAGCAATCATAGTTCCTCTTGGGTAGATGGTTCACCTCCACTTTACATAGGCTTTTGAGGGGTTAAGTTAACCACCAAACAGCTGTCTAGGAAACGGGCACAGCTGTGTGGCTCAGCAAGCAAGAGCTGGTTCTAGGCATGCTGGGACGGATGTCCTCCCCTAGAGGTGTTGTCAGTGTATTTACAGTGAAGAGGCAGGAAAGACATGTGAAGGAGGATCTCTTCTTCCCTTGGCCACAGAAGACAGAAGTGAATACAATCTTTACTTTTCCAAAATGGCACTAGCTGTGGTTCTGATACTGGGGGACTTGGAGGAAATTCTTTCCCTTAGGAGCAGAACAGTGCAATGGTTCTATTCTTCAAAGGCCATGCATGAATCTAATCCACAAGCATTATTTAAGCTCTGCTATTCTAATTTAGTTATCTACAAAATAGAAATAATATTGTTTGTGGTCACTGGGATAATATTTGCTAAGGTACAGTAATTGACACACAAAAAAAACTAGTAAAAAGTACTGTTTTACATAGGTTTATTTTCTCTTATGTAAAAAAGCATTCTTGGAATAGTATCTTTTTCTAGTTCTGGGGCTCTAGGATTCTGTGATAGAAAGGACTTCTTGCTATTGATTCAGAGTAAAGGTCAGCAATTTTTTTCTAAAAGATCTATAGTCTCTGTCATGACTATTCAACTCTGACCCTGCAGGGTGGAGGTGGCCACAGGCAATACCTGAAAACTTAGATAATGGTTGCGTTCTAATAAAACATCATTTATAAAATGAGACAATGCTTTCAATTTGATTCGTCAGGATTATGTGCTGACCTCTGCTCTACAGAATAAAAGTATGTGGGGAAAAAGAAGTGAAATACAATTTGTACTGGAAAAAGGACAGAGCACATAATGGACTACACAACTAGATGATCTTATAACACGTTTGTTTAGTTCAAAAACTTTTTTATATTGAGTATATGAAAGAAAGCAGATGCTCTATAGAAAAGGAAGGTCGTAGAAATATAGAAACACCTTTCACAAACTTAAATATTTACAAATACAGACATAAAAGGTAACATAAGTGAAATGGGAAACAGTGGCCCAGAAATTCATGTTTGCTGCAGGTTAAAACAAGATAGTATTATTTACAGTCATGCAAAAAATATGAGATGCCCAGGTGTTAGCACAAAGCTCGTGGCCCTGTTGACTCCATAATTCAAGCAATAGTTATATATTAAACCAGCTTAATCACTTGCAAGGTGATTGCTCAACCTTCAAATCACATTTTACCTAATCTAGTCATCTGGATATTACAATGGCTGAATTGTAGACAACTTTTCTTATTAACTGGCCAATGGACAAATCACCCAGCAATCAAGTCTGTGGCATCTGGTAGCTGGACAAACACCAGCCCCTGGGGCAATTATGTTGTACGTGGGAGGACAACTTGAAATCCTGCTGAGGAAAGATGAAGGAGGAAAGTGTCGTACATTAAATAAGAAAGGTACAAATGAAGAAATGTTAATGAGACAACATGAAATTAGAGTACAAGCACCTGCCTGTCGATACACCCATTGCCGCTCCGCACGCTCTGAGGTCCTTCTGCCACGGCTGCCTTGGGCTCCTTCTCCGAGTTCCCTTAGCTTATTCCCTCAACCAGAGTTTACTCCTTTACCAAACAGTGAACAGGATAATGTTTGAACAGGTAGCTCACCATCTGTAATATTCCTTTTTCTCACTTCAAACATCCTAATGTGAAATTGAAAACTTGATATCAGAGGCTTTTCCTATCATGTCAAAGATTATACTTTTGAAAAAATCATGTTAGATGTCCTGAGAGGAAAAAAGAGAAAAGGTAGTGACTTTCCAGGCCAGTGGAAAAGGAGCAGACACTTTTTCTGTGACAGTGAAAGGAGATGGAATTTGAGTCCCTTGGGCATTAGGAATCTAGGTTCTTCTCTTTGGCTGAACCCTAAGAGAGGAAAGAGACCCCAGGACAGGGGCACGCAGAGAAGCTGGCCTGAGACTCCAGTGCTGCCAGGATGGCTGCTATGGCCAATAGCTCCCGGACTAGAACACTAAGCATTTTCTCAGCAGCTACCAGTAGGACCCTGGCCCATGAGCAATGGAGCCAACTTGATGCTCTGGCAGTGGGTAAAGCCTTGGCACCGACCTTGAAGATAGGGAGTTCCCGAGACTGACTGAAATTATGTTTTCTTGCTTGCTTTGATGTAGCAGACCTCCATGAGATTTGTATTTCTTTAAATATGAGGAAAAATAGCATCTTTGGGGTGATATTCATGTACCAACAAATGTTTCGGAATGGGGATTGGGAAGGAAGAGGAACTCTTCTGTTCTACTGGCCCAGTCTCTGTCTTGGAAGCAGCAGGCTCGGTGGCGAACAGGTTAGGTACGGGGTGGGGGGGTGGGGGGACAATATGGCCACAGGCGCTGGGACGGAGCAGAGCATTGCCTTACAAACACTTCACTGGCTGAGTGAGTGCCCAGTAAAACAACACATGGGTGAAGTAACTGAAAACAGCGGAGCTACAAAGTGGGCCTAATTTTTTTTTCTGAACTAAGAATAAATAAAATGTCTTTTCAATAACTGGATATAAAAATGAAACCAGACGATAAAGAAAACTCACTATATTTAGTTGTTCATACACATGCAGTCACAGCTAATATAGCAGCCATGTGATACTTAAGAAAATCTTTTCTTCCTGCATTTTTAATAACTTATTTGTCTGAGTGGTGATCCAGCAATTGCAAACTGGGGAACCAAAGACTTCTCGGCCCATGGAGAGACCCACAGAGCCTGTGCCCTCCTCATCAGGGAACGTGGCCTGCTGTGGGCAGGGTGGACAGTGCAGCCTTCCTGTCTATTAAGCCCGTGTTCTTGAGGAAGGCACGCAGTGTAGAAAGACAGAGGGAGACTCTGTCCCCAGGCCCGGATAGCCGGGTCAGCACCGGGTACCTGGACGGCAAATACAGTATGCTGAATTCTCATAGGCACTTTCTGTCTTAGCTCTTATTTCCAGTGAAATCTAAAGGATTCAGAGAGTCATGTGCTTAATGCATCAATTTAGAATAACCTCTTTATCATTGTTATAAATCATACCCATCATCTTACATACTGTATCTTATTTAATCATCATAATCACACATGATATCAGGCTCACTGTACATATTGTGAGCAATAACTAATTCCCCAGGGTGAGTAGCACAGCAGTAATTCAAACCAGGTTCTTAGGTTCCAGAACTCGCTCCCTTCCTTCCTTTTTTTGTAATCCTGCTTCTCTGAGCACAGCCACGATCGCTTTCACCACATCCTTCAGAGATGGCGCGAGCAGTGGGCACAGATCAGTGGGATTAAACCACTGAACTCTGTGAAGGACCACGTGTCAATGGTAATTTATTCTGGAATGACACCTTAAGGAAAGGGAATCACACAAAGTAGGAAAAAAAGTCCTTGTCATTTTAGAAGCAATTAAGAAGTCCCTCCCTATTTAGGAACTGGGATATATATATATATATATATATATAAATTTTATTATTATTTTTTTTGGTATATTGAGATACCTACTACTAAAGCCCAGTTTAGGAGTCAAGAGTCCAATAAGCTGAACAGACTTTGGGAAGACATGTCCAGTACTAGAAAATTACTGATTTGGTTTCAGAAAATTGCATTAATTATCCCTATAAAGGGGAGTGTGCCTAAAGGTGTGAAGAAAACAAAGCGAATTCTTTTCTATTTGAAGAATTACATACTCACCATCTGCAAATACATTATTAAATTTTCTCTTTGTGAAGCATCCCTTTTTTCCCTATAAAAATTGGTTCTCACAGATGTGGTCTTGAAATCCCTGTGGTTTGTGAAATACTACTCAAAAGAAGCTATAAATTTACTCATTCCTGTAATTTGAGCCAACAACAGAGAAATTAAGTTCCATCAGTCCATTTCCTGTTTTCTAATGTTAGTATAGCAGAAGATTAGCAAACTGTCATTGACATGGTGTGTTTTTGTTCAGTTGGTGTGTAAGTCAGTGAACGTTTAACAAGCTTCTAATATGTCTCAGGCACTGGAAAAATAGAGGTCAAACTTGGGTCACTGCCCACGAGGTACTGAATTTACAAATTTAGGTGCATAACACAATAAAGAATAAGGACAATATTTTGAAATACTAGAATAAGAAGCCTTTTTTTCCTTCGAGAATCATTTTAAACTTTAACATTTAATCAGATTCAGTAAAAGACTGATTGCCTCGAAAAAGGAAAGACAGAATCCAGTTAGAATAGAGTGAAATTATTGTCTGAGAGTATAAGAAGAAAGCCTTGAAAATTTTCATTTTTAAGAGCCCAGGTTTGGGCCATAAAAGATCAAGATTGAAGGTTATCATTTGTTGGTTTCATTTTTTATTTCTGAATTTTGAAACTTTGGCTCTGAGTCAATACAGCCTGAAAAACTGGGCAGCTTCTACTAAAATCAGAGAGTGGGACAGAATATATAAAATGCTTCCCTCCAGCAGGGAGAAGATGACCCTTTCTCAGTTACTGGACAGGATTGAGGGAGGAAGCAGAAAGCTGAGATGCAAATGTAATAGCTATTATAGAGATCTGCCAAAACCACTGGCTGGGGCAGAGGGTGGAGATACCACCCAGACACACTCGGTGCAAAGGCAGCTGCTTCCCACCTGGAGCAGCCCTGCTGGCCTTCTGTTTGGTTGCTGCCTGTGCCAAAGTGTTTGTTAAATATTTCATATATTATCCTTACACTAGGGAGTTCTGATGTCTTTTAGTCAAAGGTGTAATATGATATGACTTGCAGTTTCGCAAGTTCACATCAATCAAGAGAAAGAAAATAATAACCCAGAGAAAGAACGACCAAAGACATGGAGAGCTTCTCCAAGGCAGAGGCCAGGCACCAAAAGGTATCAGACTCACTTGAGCAGGGCCAGTCTGTCAGGTTTTCTTCTCCAGAGGATGAAGAAAAAATCGACCCGAGGCTGTGGGGCAGTTATGGCGGAGTGTCTACAAGACAGCTTTGAGATTTGCCCAGGAAATGGAAGAGACATTTGCGAGCGTGTCTGACTGGATCCTGGTGCCACCTCCGGCTCCTGGTTCCCTGCTCTGCACCTCAGTTCCACAAAGCCCTTCCACCCTGGTGTACCTGAAGCCCTGAAGCCAGATGAATATGCACTGAGTCTCCTTAACACTTGAACCAAGTCAAAACTTCCTCCTTCCAGTTGTGGGTGTTGTGTGCAGCAATAGAAAAGCTGGCTAATACGGAATGCCCACATGTCTCTGGCACAATGGGCTGGATGGTGGTGCCATCGATCGGGAGGGGAGGGGTTGAGGAAGATGAATAATGAGTTCATGCTGCTAGAGCTGAGGAACTCCTGAGAAATGTAAACTGGTTGATAATAAGGTAAGGAGGACCCGAAGCTAGTGGAACAAATAAACCCACTGTGCTTATTAATGAGTTGCAATGCCTCTCAAGGGAGATTTCTGAGGTTCTACGAGGAGGCTCTGCCCTTGGCCTACTTTTTCAAGAACTCGGATGTGGACCCAGAAGACATACTCATCAAACTGGTCCACGATGCAAGACCCGAAGAAATAGCTATTACAGTAGATGACAGAATTAAACACTCAGAAAGCTGAAGCAATTGTCTGAAAATAATAGGATGACACCTAACAGAATAAAAATGACATCCTGCATTTCGACTTATAGCCAAATGAATAGCACAGTTACAGGCTCTTAAACCTTCTGCGCAATGGTCCTTCTTAATGTCCTAACAATTCTGTCAGGATTCTAGCTGGCTCAAAGTGCACTGTGAATCAATAATGTGATGCAGCCTCTTAAAGGCAAACTCATATGTGATGAGGGTGAATCTAGAAGACTCACTGTAGAGGAAAGTTTCTTCTTTTTTTTGAAACATTTTTCTTTTAAACTGTAACTAGTTTAAAGAATTATTTATTTAAAAACTAAAGATTTTGGTTCCTCATTCCAAACACAAAAGGAAAGAATCTTACCCAGTTGTGGCCTTGACATACCTGACAGCACCATTGTTTTATCCAGAGACCTAGTATTCACCAAACACCCATGATCCCTCCTGCATTTCCCAGAATCCTTTCAGCTGGGCTACAGCCATGTGACTCCATTTGGGATAGCCGAAAGAGTAGAAGTGATGTGGTACTCCTGGTCTTAAATTCTTAACTGTTCCAAAGCCTCCTTCATCTATCTCCCCTCAGCCTGTAGGATGAACATGGGGGTGTCACATGCTAAGGCATCAAAGATTAGATGAAGTGAGCTTTGAATCCTGAGCCAGTGGAGGGCACAGAGCTTTGCTGACCCACATGACTTCACATGAGCAAGAAATAACCTCTTATCGTTATTGAGTCCCTGAAGCTTAGGGGTCTGTTATAGGGCCTCACATAACCCAGCCCTAATAGTATTTATCCTTGAACACTCTGCTCTGTTCTTGAAAAATCACATGACTAAAGTACACAGGGGCTGAGTTTCTCCACGGAATTTCTGAGAAACTCAGATCCTTTGGTAAACGCGGTCTGTAAGCACACAAAAAAATCAGTAGGACTGAATTTGAGTTAACACGCGGAATAAATCACTCTTGATTTAGAGAATTCTTGTGTATTTAAAATATCTCCAATTTATAATGAAAACATTTACTCATAAAATTTAACACAATATAAAGATTATTCCATAGAATATGATAACACTGGCTTTTGTCTGACAAGGAAGGTCCTTCCAACTTGAAGAAGAAGTTGTAATACAATTAATGGAAAATAATCCTGGAGTCTATCTAATGTTACCAAATACCAGACTTTATAGGTTTCAAAACTAAACCAGAAGGGAGAGATATCTCCCCACAGCTGTTCAATCTCTTGAATTCCATTTTCAATTTGTCCTAGTATACATTTTAAGAATTATAATATTAAAAAACAAACTGTGGACAATGTGAAGTCTTCCAGTTCCTTTTACTTGAGGTGAATTGATTAATTTCTGCCAGTCTCTCCTAGGTTTATGAATCTGTGAAAAAGGAAAGGGAAATGTCTTCTTAGAAAGAGAGAAGAAAGCACATAACAGACTAGAAATCTGTGCAGGTACAATGCTGGCCTGATGCTTATAGCCGCATACACCTTCTTGATCCCAAAGCCCTGACCATCTTCTTCAAGCACTTTCCTTAGCACTTCTCTACACACCTCCTGCAATGGATACCTTAGTCTTTTCTCATTCTACTTTAAAGTTAGCCCAGTATAATAATATTTTTAGCCTACATGAGTTATAAACATTCTGCTTTATAATTTCAATCCCAAAATATCTTTTCTTTTTTTCACTTTGTAGTATAGTCTGGTCTTGAACTCAGCCTCAAACTCAGAAATCCTCCTGCCTCAGCCTCCTGAGTGCTGGGATTTACAAGCATGAACCACCACACCTGGCATTGTGGTATGTGATTACCGGGGATCGAACCTGGGCCCTTGAGGTTGCAAGGCAGGCACTGGAACCACTGAGCTAAATATCGGCCCAGAACATCTTTATTTTTTTTTTTAAGGTTTTTTTTTTTTTTTGAGACAGGGTCTCACTTTGTGGTTCAGGCTGGCCTGAGCTCAGCCTCAAACTCACATCACAGCAATCCTCCTGCCTCTGCCTCCCAAGTGCTGGGATTACAGGTGTGAGCCACCACGCCCGGCACTGTGGTATGTGGTACTGGTTGCCGCTGGGGTGAGTCTCCACACCCAGTATTGTTATGTGGTTACCGGGGATTGAACCCGGGTCCTTGTGCTTGCAAGACAGGCGCCGGAACCACTGAGCTATATCCCCGGCCCAGAACATCTTTATTTTAAGAATCCCTATTCTCCAACTCTTACTTTTAGTGTTTTGCTACAGAGATGAAAAAGAAGGGAAGCCTGCTATTTGACTAGAATAACAATGGCAGAGTTGAACCAGGGCATCCCCACAGCTCATGTTATAATCTGCCAGGCTCTCCACCTGTGATAGCGGGTGGCCAGCTCAGTCACAGGAAGATGCTCACCTGGTCTTCACTCTGTTGGACCTTCCACAGGTAAGGGCCATTTTCTCCTTCCTTACCGTGTACATTCCTGCTCGATTGTTTGCTGCTCCAGTTGGTAATCTCGTGGAACAGTTAGTATGTATTTATGCCCTTTCCTTCTATGTATGGGTTTATAGGAAGCCTAAGAACCTCTGTCACCCTTGACTCAACTCCATGAGGAACTAGAGGAGCTAGCCTTGCTCCTGCATCATTTTCTGCCTCCTCTGACCTCTTGTATGTGTTCCACAAGCATTGCAGCAGATTCACACACCCATACAACCACCTAGGGGGAAAGAAATGTCAGTGTGCCCTCTGTGCCATCTACACACATTCCACTGTGGAAGTCATGGGAGATCCATTTCCGAGAACCCAGGAATTAGTTGACTTTTATCACCTCCCACTTTGGAGGTAAGAGACCAGGGTATGTACGCAGCTTCAATAACAGGAACACAAATAGAATTTGCTGTGTGCTATTTTTCAAACACTCTGATAGTGTAGTCACTTAATCTTCACAAAGACTCTTAGAACTAGGAATTCTAAAGTAGGCTGCTTTTCCGGAAGGGCTACAGGTATTGAGATAGGAGTGTGGTGAATGCTGCTTGAGGGTTCAGGTGAAATAGTGCTAAACCCTAGGGGAGAGAATATCTAGATCCTTTGAAGCCGTCTTTAAAGTCATCAAAGCACTAGTCAGCAATCTTAAAAAGATCAGGAAGTGTTTTTTTCTGTACATCACAGCCATGCAATAATTACTTTGCTGCTCTCAACAGTACAGCAATATGAATATATACATGTATGCATGTTTATACATGTTTTCATTGTGTTAACTCTAAAAGTAATGCACGCTATAGCAAATTCAAACAATACAGAAATATAACAAATAAAAAATATACTCAGCCGACTGTATTACCTTCTAGAGTAAACCACTTCTATCAGCTTGGAATGTGTGTATGTGTTTGATTTCTTTATATATACTTTTTCTGATGTATATATAAGAGTAGGTATGGGTTTCATTTTCATAAAAAATAGTACATGGCACATATGCTATATATGTACATATATATGTGACAGGAAATATATATATATAATATATATATATATATCACCTGCACACCCATATATAAACATATTTCTGAATTTTTTTCAATGAACACATTAGACATCAGTGCAATTGGGTTCATCTTCTCTTTTGGGTGGCTGCATAGTATTTCCTAGTACTGATGTCACAGGATTTACTTGTCCACGTCCCCACTGACAGCATTTGTGGTGTCTCTAATCTTTGCTGTTACAACAGTGTCCCAGTGTATAACAAACACACAGCACGCACGCGCACATGCTCTTTCTCAGGAGTGCCAGCGTTCTTCAAAAATAGAATTCCACCAGTGGGACTCCTGGTTGGCAGTGTGTATTTATTTTAAATGTGAAAAGTCTGCCAACTTGTTTTTCAAAATGCAGTAATTTATACTCCTGTTACTGAATATAAAGATTTACATCTTTATCATCTTGTAAACACTGTATATTATCAAAATCTTATCAAATCTTGACAAAAGAAATAAATTACATGTTAATTTGATTTATAGTAATAACTGTTAGTGAGTTTAGGCATGTGTCAAGTATTTCTTGATTTTTTTCTGATTTTCTTCTTCAAAATGCCTTTTATTATTAGTTCTTTTTCATTTGACCCTTTCCCTAGCTTTTGCTTTTTCTGTATTTTTTTAAAATACCTTAGCTGTTATGTGTATTAACTCTGTATGTCATGTGTTACAAATACCTTCCCTCAGGCCTCATTTGGCTTTGAAATGTGTTCGTGTGAACTGATTCTGCCAAAGAGAAGTTTTGACTTCTTAATCATTCCAACTTTTCTTTATGCTTCTGGTCCTTCTGTTAATCTTAGAAGGTTCTCTCCACTCCCTGACTATAAAAATATGGAATGTATTTATTTAGAGCATGAGATGACCAAATTCAAAGAGGCAGCAGTAATGTAATTGACAAGCTGCCAAAGAAAACAGTGCAAAGCCCTAGTAAGGAATCCGCCTAGCCCACATTTTCCCCTCACACTGTACTTTTCCAGCCTGTGGTTATTTGTTATGCCTCTGGGAAGCCCTGACTTTCCACCTAGTCCTCCTCCCTCCTTTTTCATTCCTGAGCAGAGAGCTGTTTTTGCTTTTGTTTTTGCAGACTGTTAGAAAAACGCGGGGCTCCATCCACCTGTACTTCTCCAGTCCCAGGACCAGCATTCTGTATTTTCATCTTTCTTCTCCCTTTGGACTCCCCCTCCTTCCCTTCCAGAAGGAACCCAGCAAGGGGCCCCAGAGCAGACTTTCACACATCTGCCCCGGGCTGGCTCAGTTTCAATGGGAAAGTTTGATGTTGCAAGCTTTTAAAAGTTACTTGCATTTCCCTGACTTAGAATCACACAGACTTCCTTCACTTCCTTCTAATTCAATTAGAACAAAGAAAGCAAGCTGAGTGTACTGCCGCCTGGACCCTGGAGGAACTAGCCCCAGGACACCGGAACTCTACCATTAGGCCCTTTCCCTGCCTCCGCTACTCCCCATCCTGCCATCCGCCTGTCCCTTCTCTCTCGGCTCAAGGCACTCTATTTGGGCACAATCTCTATAAAGGGTTATCTTAGGGGAATTTTTTTCCTGCCACAACCTGCCACAGTGCCCAAATGTGTCCATTTACATAAGCATGCCATAATTAAAAGCAGTGTGCTCACTATGCAAATGAAATTCCAGGTCTAGTGCCCCAGCAACTCCGCACAGTATTTAGATGTCTCTAGGTAAACATCTGGATTGCACCCCTCCTCCTTGACTTTCTTAGGTATTTATGGGGCAGAGATGAGGGCAAAGGATGCAAGATTGAACCAAGGAGCCGGGCTCCCAGTTTCAGTGAGCGAAGCCAGGTAGTAAAAAACTTCCATCATACAGCAAGGTACTTCCTCATTGCCCTGTCCCAAAGGAGCACCTTCTCCTGGTCCATGGCTGGAAAATGCTGGGGAGCAAAATCCTATTCCAAGATGACATTGTTATGGTTCTGAGTGCTACATGGTGGAATTTCCAAGGAGAATAAGGCTTTCGTCTCATCCCTGGGTTGTGGACTCTCAACATTTTTTTTTGTCATGGACAACTATACTTTCTAAAAGATTCCCCCATAAATCTAAGTACTGTGCTTACTAATTAAAATATTTTTTTAATGAAGCCAATTTTATTCTCAAGGAAGCTCTCAAAATTCCCAGGGAGGGTTTGAAGAAGTGGTGAGGGTATTTAAATGAGCTAATAAGCCCTGACACTTACAATGCCTTGACTTCCTGTTAGTTGTCATTGCTACTAGTACCACAGTTAATCTTTGGGAAGAGGGAGTACTTTCAGGATAAAATCCAAACATCAGCACTGAGCAAAGAGCGGACAGCAGACATTTGTCCCAGGGACTTCAGTGTCTGCTCAAATTAGCCACATTAACGTTTATGAGTCCTGTGATATTTTCAACCAATCAGGCTCTGCTCAGGTTGAAGGATCCTGGTATCCTGACATCTCTTCCAGTGGCTTTTGGTCTTGGGAAAATATGAACCTCTATCAATATTAAACACTGAAAGGAGGCTAGAAAAAACAGTCCAGAAAAAAGCCAGTTAGGACTGATTTCCTAGAGGATCCTGAAGCCAAGAAAGATCATTGGGCTGTGATCTCTTAAAAGGTAGACTCACTTTCTAGACAGGCTTTTCAGCAGTGCTAGGAATGTAGCTCAGTGGTGCTGTCACTTGCCTGGCAAGCACAAGGGCCTGAGTTCTATTTCTGGTACCACAAAAAAAAAAAAAAAAATGCTAGGCTTTTCTGAGAGAACTTCTCTCTTCCAATATTCTGTTTGCTTCAACAAATACTGCCCAGGATTTTGAAATATACATTAGAAAACACAAGCATCATATCTTCTTAAGCCTAGAAGAGGGTTCTTCCGAACGGGGCATGACTCCTGCTTTTCAAATGCCCTGGGACACTCACGCATCCCAGACACTTTCGTGTCCCTGCACTGAATGGAGCAGAGAAGCGGCAGCTCCACAGCACTCACGCTGCTGAAGGTGTGTGTCAGCCAGAGACTCCCCTGGCTTCGGTGGCCTTGAGCTCCTGCACAGGGCTTCCACTCTTCAGAGTGCCAGGGACCCCATGAGGGATCCAAGCTTCAGAGCTGAGGAAGATGATTTCAGTAGGACATCTGAAAGGGCTCGTGGCATAAAGCCTTCCTTGGATGAAGTCTTGGTACAACCAGCCTGAGACGCCAGGGATAGGAGAAGGCACAGTGTCATCCATGGCAGAGCTGGCCATGACAGAGTTAGAAACTGCTACTCCCTTTCTGGCTTGAACTCTATCAAATAATCTGTTTTTTAAAACAATACTACAATACATTTTGACTGTTTAATACAATGTGTTTCTACACCTAAGTAATGAGATTTACATTTTTAAATATGATTGAAAGCTGGGCGTGGTGGTTAACATCTATAATCCCAGCACTCGGGAGGCAGAGGCAGGATTGCCACAAGTTTGAGGTTATCCAAGGCTACCTAGTGAGTTCAGGGCCAGCCTGAAGTACAAAGCGAGATCCTGTCTCAAAAAAACTAAAAACTAATTAAGTAAATAAATATAAAATTTCAGGTTACAGGGTTAACAAGAGACAACATAATTACTGGAACAAATGGCTACTCATCACGCAGCTAATCAAATAAATGAGTCTTACAAGAAAAATAGGTAGACTGCCATGTCTACTTCTTGTCTACTTCATGTCTACTTCATGTCTTCTTGTCTTCATAAAGCAGCAGGAAAACTTGGATAATTCCAGAGAGAAAATTTGAGAGCAGATATTCCTCACATAAGCATATCTTTAACTCAAGTCCCAGGGAATCTAGAACCTTCCTTATAGTGAGAATGACGGCAAGAGACTGTTCTGATTCACAGGACACCTGTGCAGCCTTTCCACACACGAACCGTACTAGTAAGCCTCACCCACGGCCCCTCCTCCAAGGACAGGTCCGTCAGTGTTCCTACCACTTCCTCAAGTCAAGCTCATTGGCTGGAGTTCCTGATCCAACACTGAACTTCTCCCACTTAGTGATGCCATTAAGACTCTGTAGGAGCATACAAAGGGGCCTGTACCAATGAAGAGGGTGGCTCTCCTTGTCCTTCCCAGCTGATTTACAAGATTAAAACAGCAATTTATAAGCCTGCTGTCATGTTCTGATGATACCAGTGTTCTTCATAAGGTTAAATCTAGAATGAGCCTTACAGGTTTGAATGTTCCAACACCTCCGTTGCATTTGCATAGAAATCCTCTAATAACATGTTCAAGATGCAAGGAGATGTACCTTTCTTGGTATTTAGGAAAAGTACTTAGAGTTGAGAGCATGAGTCTTCCTTCAACCACAGAGAGTGAGCTTCTGACAGGGCAGGTGCAGGGTATCCCTACTGTAAGGAGGAGTGTGTATTTGCAGATAGGTCCCAAATTTCACATAACCACACATTAGTGATGCTCTGGAGAGGGACTCATTCTAGAGTTTCAATAACACCTGACATTTCTAAAGTGCTTTATTATGTACTACAGAACATGTATGTATTTTATCTTCTGCCTCTCACAGTAATCTCATTGGTAAATTTGATTATTGTGTTCACATTTTGAATGAGAAATGAAAAGAAGACAGACTAGCAGCTCTCCCAAGGGCACACAACTATCAAATGACAACAGTGAGACTTAAATGCAGGTGAGTCCAACAGACAGCAGACTTCTTTGGGGTTTGTTTACAAAGAGTTTTCTGACATGTAATCTCAGACAAGCTTCAAATGACCTTTGCACATGAAATATTATCTCCATCTTCTGGACAAAATTGATAAGGTTAAAATGAATACTTAGACACATTGACTTTATAAATAACTCATTTTTCATACCAAACAGACATATAAGCACTAGAAACCCTAAAATATGGTATTTTGTCCATAGTATATTTTATATACTCATCATCTAAGAAACTGTTAATGTAAAAATTTAACAAATTTTTGTTAACTCCTTTCTACTTAAGGTTGCCAAATTTAGCAAATGAAAATATAGCATGCCTAGTTAAATCTCAATTTCAGGAAAAAAGAATAATTGATTTATATGGGACAAAGTTTTTAAGTTCTCATTATTTATTTGAAATTCAAATTTAAACAGGCATCCTGAATTTTATCTGCAAATATTACTTCTAAAAGATATATTTGGTATGCAACTGAGGAATTTCAAACTAACTGAAAAAGATTAGAAAGCTGTTCCTTTACCATTCAACAAAACTTGTGCAGAGTGCACACCTGTATGTTATACCCCTTTAGGCTACCTGCTGCACAGGTGCCTGATATGGTTTCTTCCCTCCAGGAGTTTATAGTCCCAGTTACCCTGAATGTAAAAATCATGATATAAGAGCTGGAGGTTTAGATTAGTGGTCCTGGCATCTGCTTCAAAAGTGTAAAGACTCTTGGAATGAGGATTTAGCTCAGTGGTACTGGCACCTGCCTTGCAAAGGCAAGGGCCCAGGTTCGATCCCAATAACCACATACAACAATACTGGGCGTGGAAACACACACCCACCAGCAATCAGAACCACATACTACAGTGCGAGGCATGGTGGCTCATGCCGGTAATCCCAGAACTTGAGAGACAGAGCCAGGAGGATTGCTGTGAGTTGAAGGCTGAGCTCAGGGCCAGCCTGAACTGCAAAAGCAAGACCCTATAAGTGCAAGGTCCCAAGTTTCATTCCTAGTACTGGAAAAAAAAATCATAATACATCAGTAATTTATATGCAAAAAATTAAAAACAGTAATTCCCAGTATGTTTTGAACTCAGCTGAGAGTCATAAAATTCTATGATGGTTTTAAGTAATTCATTTAACGGATGAAGAAAAGAAGAGTAAGAAAAATTACCTATGTGAGGAAATGAAGCAGTAAAGAGCAGGGCTGGGATGTAAGTCCCTGAGTTCAGACCCATCCATCTTTTCTCTGTACTTCTCAGTGCCTCGAGGCATCTGCCCTGGAGGGTAACAGGTCCCCAAGGAAGTGGATGGAGATGGGCCTCAAGCCTGTTAAATCTTAGCAGGACAGTTAGGGCTGGATCATGTGACCAAGCTAGAAACCTTGTTCACTGGGAACAAAACCTATACACCAGGAACAGCTCGTGTGTAAAAGAGGTGATACGGCTTCCACTTGTGGTGAGACTATCAAATTGAGTGGGCCCCAGGTGCCCAGATATTTAGTGCAATGTCATTCTGGAGTTTTCTGTAAAAGTGTTTTGGATAATTTTCACATTTAAATCAATAACCAGAGCAAAGCAGACTGCCTTTTCTAAGAGGGATGAATCTCATCTAATACAGTGAAGGCCAAAATGTGGACTCCCTCTATCCTGGTGTGAGAAGAAGTTCCTCCTGTCTACCGCCTGCAAGTTTGGCTGTTGTTCTCTTACCTGCCAGTCCTTAAACTGAAAGTGAAGCATCGCATCAGCTCTTCTTGGGTTTCCTATTGGAACTATGCTGTGAGTTCCTGAGTCCCCAGCCAACAAGTCAGCAAATTGTGGGACCAGCCTTGAAGATACACACACAGACACAGCCACACATGTGTGTATATCTCTCTTGTTGGTTCCGATTCTCCAGAGAACCCTGAGAATGGGACAGTCATAGAAAACTGGTGAATATCATCTCTATATCCAATGAGGAAAGCAAGACCTCAGCTTTCTCATGAATCCAGGATAGCTTTATTCCAAGTAGATCGCCCTGTCCTGCCATTGCTGCAGCAAAGAGAACTGACGTGGTTCAGGAAGCCACCTAGCCACCGCTCTGTGTGGAATTTTTCAAACATTATTTTTATCAAGCTTCATTTTGGACCTTATAAAGGACCTCATTATATAAAGTAGATATTTGGGCTGATATTAAAGGCATCCCAGGGAGAGGCTGTGGTGGTGCAGAGACCCGCTACTGCTGAAAGATCCTCACTCAGGGCCTCTGTGGGGTTTGTTTATATCCTGTGGGCCACAATTTTATTCTGTTTATTTTTTTCCACTTTTTTCTTCATGAAAGGAAGTGACATTTTGTTATGCATGTTATATCTGTGTACTGAAGAAAATATACATGTATTCTAACAAAAGAAAAATGATAAACATGTGGAGAAATCTACATGTAAAGAAGCTTTGCAGTGTTCATGTTTCCAAGCTGTTAACAGGCACAGACATAAACATATGCATGCTTGATATACATATGTTCATATTATACCTAGAACAGAAGCTTGTGAAACAGTTCCTCGCAGAACAGCCCATCAGACAGAGTGAGAACCTGCTCTCTCACCACAACACGAAAGATTAAAATTCACCTTGATGAAGGAACATG
Organism: Petromus typicus; assembly: GCA_004026965.1. Classification (NCBI taxonomy): domain Eukaryota; kingdom Metazoa; phylum Chordata; class Mammalia; order Rodentia; family Petromuridae; genus Petromus; species Petromus typicus. The sequence continues at coordinate 48,082 of PVIR01005684.1, read as the reverse complement.
ACTTCAAAGTACCCTAATGGCATACTACACAGATAAAAGCTATTCTTTTCATAGCAAGCCTATCAATAACAGTAACACTGAAGGTATTTTTTCTGATCATCCAGAGTCTTAGCAATATTTTTGTGAATATCTCTAGTTACAGTATGTCTTTATTATTTTTTTTTTGAGACAGTGTCTTGCTTTGCAGTTCAGGCTGGCCCTGAGCTCACTATTTAGCCCAGGGTAGCCTCAAACTCATAGCAAGCCTCCTGCCTCTGCCTCCTGAGTGCTGGGATTACAGGTGTGAGCCACCACACCTGGTATTATAGTATGTGGTACTGAGTACTGGGATTATAAGCATGATCCACCATGCCTGGCATTGTGTTATATGGTTACCTGGGATTGAATTCCAGACCTTTCAAGTAAGTCTTTATTCTTTAGGAATGGATTGTAGGTCTGAAAATAGTCAAATATTCAGAGAATATAAAGAAAGTAACTGAGTTACATAATATGAATAATCTACAGTATTTCAGATTCCAAACTCATTTAGGGTTCAAAACATTTTGCAAATGTATAATAAAACTGGCTTCCTTGACTTTAAGGTCAAGATTTAGAGGGAGATCTAAAGTGTCCCACGAATGGCCATGTTGCTAGAACACGCACAGCACTCAGAGATACACTGGAGAGTATCCACGGCCTTCAAGTGGCCGGTCCATTTGCTTCTACTCTCCCTCTTGCTTCTCCCATGGTGTACGGTAGAGCATGTTGTTGCTGGGTTCTTATCCCAGCCTGAATTTCCCTTCGCAGTGTCTCTCAGACTTCACTGTGCTTATAGTCTCCTAGGAGATTTTGGTAAAGGCAGAACACCATTCAGAAGCTCAAAGCTGCAAATTTTCTATATATCCAGCAATCTTTCAGGAACCCTGCTTTTTTATGATTTTAAAACAGCACAGGGGCCGGGGAATTAGCTCAGTGGTTCCGGCGCCTGTCTTGCAAGCGCAAGGGCCCGGGTTCGATTCCCCAGTAACCACATAACAATACTGGGTGTGGAGACCCACACCCAGCAGCAACCAGTACCACATACCACAATGCCGGGCGTGGTGGCTCACGCCTGTAATCCCAGCACTCGGGAGGCAGAGGCAGGAGGATTGTGATGTGAGTTTGAGGCTGAGCTCAAGGCCAGCCTGAACCACAAAGCGAGACCCTGTCTCAAAAAAAAACCCTAAAAATAAAAAATAAAAAATAAAACAGCACAAAGTACCACTGATCGCTCCCCTTTTCTTTGTATTGTTTCCAAACCTGTCTACATCTCAGAGACTTTTGATTTGCTTCATAAACCTGGCCCCTATGCCCTACCCTGAAGATCATGGCTGAGCTGCTGCAAAGTCTAAGTCTTAGAGCTAAGATCCATGGGTAATCTAATATGTAGCACAGTTTAGGAATCCCTGGCTCCATCAGATTTTTATTATAGCTCTTGTTAGTTTGCCTGTTTCATCTCGATTTTACCTAATGGGTCATCTTAGCTCATTAACTCTCTGAAAACAGAGTCTTTTTTTTCACTTACAGTGTTTTACAAGTACTAATCTTAGTGTTTGCTGAATAAGTAAACAAATTACAAATAAGCAAATAAAAATGAATTTGTAGAAACATTACCATCAGTCTCCAGTCAAAGGAGATCTCACTAAAAGTCTTCACCTAATATAATCTGTCTTTCTTTCTCACTTGCGATGCTAGGAATTGCTTTTTTTATTTTTACACACTTACCCTTTTTCTCTATGAGCTTGATCCTTTTTGGTCCATGGTTTCTATCCTAAAAATCTTCTAGTACAGTTTTTATTTTACACCTGATTTTGTACTTGCTACTATGGACTTATTAAAGAATCCCAGCAGAGGGCCGGGGAGTTAGCTCAGTGGTTCTGGCGCCTGTCTTGCAAGTGCAAGGACCCAGGTTCGATCCCCGATAAACACATACCATACTGGTCATGGAGACTCATGCCCAGCAGCAACCAGTACCATATACCACAGTGCTGGGCGTGGTGGCTCACGCCTGTAATCCCAGCACTCGGGAGGCAGAGGCAGGAGGATTGTGATGTGAGTTGGAGGCTGAGCTCAGGGCCAGCCTGAACCACAAAGCGAGACCCTGTCTCAAAAAACCTAAAAAAAAAAAAAAGAATCCAGCAGAGTGCCGAGCTCTGGGAACATGTACCCACTACCCCGTGGCATTCGGAAACAGCAGGAGTAGACATCACCCAAGCCTGTGGTCTCCCTCCTCATCGGAACAGGACCTGCGACATGAGGGTGGGGATCTTCAAAGGTTCTATCCAGGAGCTGAAAACTCTAAACAAACTTACTGTGGTCTTCCTCTTGGAACCTTCTGGAAGCTGGAAAGTGATAAAACCAGCTGAGGGCAGGAAGTGAATACAAGACTATCTAGGAACCAAAAAAGCTGTGGTTTTTGTCATAGGTCACAGCCTATGACAAGGAGCAAGGTGTCTTCCAGTCCACAGGCTTCACAGGCACACCTGGGAGGGAGGGAAAAGTATCCCCACACTGCACCTGTAGTATCCCCACATTGCAATTCTTGGAGAATTATCAATTTTTACAGTGGTTCTCTGTTCTGGGAGCTATTATATAAGTTCCCAGATTCTTCAGCTGCTTCTGGATGCTTGAAACAGATTTGTGTGAAGTGTGACACTGTATAAAACCCCAAGAATAGGGTTGAGAACCTGCAAGAATGAGTGAGAAAGAAGTTAGCCTCGTATAACAGAAAACCAGTCCCCACCAGTGTGAACAAGTGAGATTTTGTTCTCTTATCTAACAAGACTTTCAAGTAATGCTGGAGTTCAACGATACATCAAGAGCAGAGGTTCTTCTATCTTCTGCATTAACATTTTTAATAAGAAGTGATTATCACCTCATGGTTGCAAAATGGCTGCTACATCTCCCAGTTTTATACAAATAAAGAAGAAGAAAGCATCATCCCTGCCAGAATTTTAAGAAACTAAACTGATGTCAGAAGGCTACACTTAACTGCAAGAGTCTGGCAAGCATTATTTTTAGTTGGGAACACAGCCAACTTATCCATTAGGCATAGTAGGCAGTCTCTAAAGCTCATCATACTTTTAGGGGTCTAAAAATGTTTTAATTTACTTTTTTTAAACATAAAAAAGACTATGATAAACATGAATATATAAAAATTAATCAGTTTGCTTTGCATTTGCCTTTACACTTGTGCAATTATAGGAGTAAATGTTAATGTTTAAACTGTGGAAAGAGATCACACAGGAAGAACGCTTGAGGACTAGGAAGTTACGCTGCTCTGCACGGCTGTGTCAATGTTTGGAAGAATGTCAGGGGTTTTGTCCACCATAATAGCACATACATGGAACCCAACTGCTTGGGGGCGGGGTTTCAGGCACCAAAACAACAAGTTCAAGCTCAGCCTGGGAAATTTAGCAGCTTAGTGCCTCAAAATCAAACCAAAATTAGGGCTGCAGATGAAATTCAAAGTGAAGGTCTTGGGTTTGAGCCCTAGTATTGAGGAACAAAAGCCAGAGTGTTCTTGCCTTGTTTTATGTCATTTTTGGTTAAAAATAAATAAATAAATAAATAAATAAGGTGAATATCCCTAGCAGTTATGTGTATAAAAATTTTAAATGAGAAACAACTCAACTTTCATTTATAAGGCAACAAATAAATAAATGAAGCACCTTTTTGAAATGAAATACTACTCTATAATATGGACTACATCATGGGTATACAGCCATAAAAGTGGGTAAGTCTTAAAGTAGTTGAGTAGAAAAATTCAGAGAATATATACAATCTGATTCTGTTTATATAAAAGTCTAGAAAATGTAAATTGGTTTCTAATGACTGAAAGTGTTGACTCTCGAGAAAAAGGTGCGATGAAGGGAGAAGGAAATACAAGGGGAAGAAAGAAAAATATGGCTATGTTTGCTATTTAGATTGTGGCAATGGTTTCACAGTTATGAATTCATGCTCCAAATTGTCAAGGTATACCCTTCAAATATGTGCAGTTTGCTTTATGTCAGCTATACCTCAGTATAGCTGGTTTTTTAAATTAAGGGAATTAGAAACTAGATTGGTAAACTGAGGTGATGTCATCTTATACCTTTAATTTAAATATCTACAGAAGTAAAATGAACACCTCCTATAGGACCTTACTCAGAACCTGGATATATGTAAGAAGCTAGGATTTTAACTCAGGGTCACATGTTTCTGTTTAACAGCCTCAGATTTGGTATTCTTTGGAAGCTGAGCCAGGCGAGATGTATTATTTAAATCTTCCCCCACTGGACCTGTTACATAGGTCCTGTCTCTTGTCTCCTTTGGCATCTAGTGTAAGGTCCACATCATAGACTTCCAGGTGGGGCCACTAGCCCAGTAAGCACTGGGCTGCCTGCTGTTCCATGGTTCATACTGAAGTTGTCACGGACATGCCCAGAATGTTTCACCTGCAGGGATCATTTGGTGTCACCAGCCAGCATCATCACAGAGAGCTGTTACTGCTGGGCCTTTGGACATGACCTATGTGCAGTTTCCTGACTTCCTAGTCCATTCCTTTACTGTCTGGTGTTAGGTCCTCTGCATCTCATATGCTCCTGTCCACTCTGCATTCATTACCACCTCCATGACCAGGTACACGCTACTCGCTCAAGACAAGAGTTTTCTGGGCCAGGGAGTTAGCTCAGTGGTTCCAGCACCTGTCTTGCAAGTGCAAGGACCCGGGTTCGATCCCCCGGAAACCACATACAATACTGGGCATTGAGACTCTTGCCCAGCAGCAACCAGTACCACATACCACAGTGCCGGGTGTGGTGGCTCATATGCCTGTAATCCCAGCACTCGGGAGGCAGAGGCAGGAAGATTGCTGTGATGTGAGTTTGAGGCTGAGTTTAGGGCCCGTGAGATCCTGTCTCAAAAAAAAAAAAGAAAGACAAGAGTTTTCTTCCTCTCATCCTGCAATGTCTCCAGGTTCCTGCTTTTCTGCCTCCACTGAGGCCCCTACTGGTTTGGGTGACAGGAATGGTGTCGAGCTGCTGCTGGCTCAGTGTCTGCTGACTTTGCTTGGAGTCATCTCTGGCACCAGGGACAGGAAAGAAGATTGATTAGGACACTTCCTTTCCACGCCATAGCTCCATTTCTTCTAAAATATCAGGCCAAGTACACTTTGCACCATGATCATTCATTTTCTTAAAAAAAAATACTTCCTTATTTTAGATGAAATTCATATTCCATCCATGTATGTAGTTTAACCACAGTTCCTGTTAACAGATGAAGAAAGCAGCTCTTTGCCATGGAGAAAAGGAAAGAGTCAGCAAGAGATTTCCCATGGGAAAAAACATTCAATACCTCCTTTATAGTTCTCTAAAACTTTTCTTCAGGGGCCCAGAACTACTTGCTTGATAATAGGGTTGATATTGTAATGCATAAAAGCAACAGAGTATGGTGTCTGAGAAGCCTAAGCCTTGGGAAATAAGAGCAAGTAGGATTTCTACACTGTCATAAGATGGACAAGCAAACCAGGAAGAAAGGTTACTATTAGAGATCCTATGTAGAGGGATAATCCCAAAATATCTATTTCAAATCCACTAGCAGAAGTACTTAGAGAACACAGTTCCACACTAAGGATATAGTTCATCCAAAATAGTTAGATGAAAAAATGGGAGTTGAAATTAAGGAAGAATATGAAAAACTTTGGCACATTTTATAAATGTGAATTATTGCAAGTTTATGATGCATTTACTAATGAACTTTATAGGGCTTAAATTTCTATTAGCTAGCACATGGATGGCCAAGGCAATCATTATCCCTCCTGCTTCAGTGGAAATAAATCAGTGTAGCACTGAAAGTTAAAACACAGGTTTTTGAGGAAATGTAGAACAGGGTGATTTTAATCAAGTAGTTAAAGCTCTCTGAACAGCAGTGTAGATGAAAACTAGCTCTCCACAAGAAATAAATAGGTTTGCGTTACACTATTTCCTTATTTCTTCAACATAGATATTCTCACCATGGCTGATTTCAAAATACCAAAAATTTAAAACTTTGTGAAAATGTAATAATTGTCTGTCTTAAACTGGAATATTTCACCTTGCACCCTAATGTTTCTGTCATCTCACCTTTGAAATGAGATCAATGCTAACACCTCCCAGCAACAGGAAGTAGAAAAGTTATACCATTGTTCCCACCAGATAAATGAATCCACTAGTAGTTATTAATTTTTCTAGCAAAACTGGAAGAAAAGATGGCTGTGTAATTCTAAATTTCTTGACATCATTTTCAAACCATAAAAATCTTCCTAGCTTTGACCTTTGCCTATCCATGGTTTCTTAGTGCCCGGTCTGCTAATTCCTTTGCTCAGTGCTTTCCCAGTAAACTGAGAATTCCTTAGACTGATGGCTGCCACAGAAGATGTCCTTTCTCACTATCTGACTATCTCTACAGCCTACCTCCTTGGTCTTGATCCTAAAATCTTTTTAATCAAAAGCCAGGCTAGCAATTCCTACAGTATTTTTTAATTTGTGGGTAGAAAATAGGAGGCATTTCTTCTCTGCAGACATTTAGACACCAAGTACCAGGCACATCTCTTGAATGCCCTTTGGAAAAAGTGCAGGTCTTTATTTCCAGACAACATTTCAAATGGATTGTGTGATGAACTTTGATTCCAGTTCTCAGAGCAAAGGATAAGCTCAGCACCTCATAGCATCATATCTGAAATATTTTCCAACAGTGTGAATCAGGTAAATCCCTCCCTAAAGAGGAAACTGAAGTGACAATACCAATCCATGCTCCCTGAAGCAAGGAACACCTCTTTTTCAACTGGATATTCCATGGCCCTTCCATCTTCCCACTGAATTTTGTTCTCAGAGAAATTAAACTACCAATTTAAAAGAAACTAATTTTGAAACATTCTGTTTATTTCCTAAACCAGTTCAAAATGTTGGGATTTCTGGGGAAAATAAATTATTATTATTTATGATCTTGACTAAAAGGAATCCCAGGATTCAAATAAAATAGTCATCATTACATACATTGTCTAAGCCGGGGGAATATCCCTAGTATCAGTACAGAAAGAACAAACTAAAGGGAATAAACTTCACAGAAAGAAAAAGCTTGGTGAGAGGTGAGATTAGTGGAGAAATTGTTTCACTTTCCTACATTGAGTCTCATCATCGGCAAAGTGAAGGGAGGGAAGTATTACAGACTTCTGTGCAGGTTACAATGAAGATCAGTTGAGATAATGTCTGTTGTGCAATCACATCGTGGCCCTAACATTTGGAAAAATATAACCAGGAGATACAGCTGACCTCCACGTTGGGATAACAGCCTCTTTCTTTATGCTTACGCTCTGCTCTCTCTCATCCTCAGTGCCTGCCACACGGAAGGCGGTGTTAGTATTACTTGCTCTCCCCACTGTGAGGTTTGCTTTGCAGTCACCAGTGGGGATCAGGAGGCTGTTCTATAGTTCTTATCACAAGGGAGGCACTAGAAGATTTACATCAGAAAGGTCAGAAGAGGATGAGCAATGTTACCATTCGTTGCACACTTGCGTACCAGACTCTGAGAAATGGAATACAGAATCCTGTCTTGCCTGGTGAGTCCAAATCCTGTGGACCAAATCAGTTCTCCACTACTTCTGGGGCATCTAGAACTTCATTCAAATGCACTCAAGGCAAAGCACTCAAGCTCTCACTGACTATTTCACTGGCAGATGCCCAGGACTTCCTTCTTCCTGGTAATAGTGACAGAGAAAAGTGTACAACCACATCCAGGATACAGCTATGCCATTTGCTTCATGGTTTACTGAAAAGTTTCCCCAGAGTTTTCTGAATTTTACTGTGTGCAACAAAGATTATCATTAGCATAAGCATCAAGTACACCACTGAAGTGAGTCTTAGTGGTAATCCTGTGGGGATGACATATGAAGGGCTGGGGGAGAGGCCCTCTGCAAACTTCCATTCATAGTAGAAAATAAGTCCTGCCTGTTCCTATGTGAATAAAAGGTATATTGTTTTTGTTAGGACTAAGCTGAGGTTAGAGGGCTCATTTCCTGGCTAAGAGAAGAACATGCCAATCTCCTTGTGCAGAGAGGTCAGACAATCCTTACCCTGCAGGAGGGAAGACTCAGGAAGGAGACCATCGTTAGAAAAGCCCTATGGGAAACATGAGGCAATATCCTGTCTAGATGTTAGTTTTAAATTTTCTCTTCTTGCATTTCAATTGCCTCTTTCTAGTCCCAGTACTTCAATAATCCTTTGTTAAACACTGCTGCATAGTTTTAACTAGTACTTGGAGGAATTACCAGTGTCCATATGGGAGCAGCTCATTGTCTCTGCTTAGGGAGGAAACAAGTTATTAGATGGCAAAAGATGAAAGTGAAAAACATAAAAGAAGTTTCAGACCAGAGCAAGAAAGCTGGCTGAAGGATTCAGAGATGATCAAGTCATGTAATGGAGCATAAAAGCATTCCTGAGGGAATTCTCAAAAATGTCCTTGGGGTGATGGAAGAGCAGAAAAGAATCAGACAGAGCCAGCTCTCTGTATCAGAGCGCAGGATGAGGGCCCAGAATATTTCTGTGTTGTCTTGGTTGTTGTCATTGTTGTTTGGATTAAAAGGAAAAATTCCCCTGAAAGCTAGAGTTTGCTGACTCTGGAGTTGCATTCGTTTGCCAGAGCTGCCTTGCCATAGCAAATACCCTTGTGAGTGGCTAAAACAACAGACATTTATTTTCTCACAGTTCTGGAAGCTGGCAAGTCCAAGTGGAGGTGTTGGCAGGTTTGGTGTGTCCTGGAGCGTCTCTCCTCGGCTTATAGATGCCTACAGTCTCACTGTGTCCTCACACAGCCTTGCATCTGCCCAGGCATCTCTGGCCTTTCTTTCTGTTCTTATAAGGACACCAGTCCTTTTGGATTAGATCCTCAGATCACCTCTTTCAAGATCTTCTCTCCAAATATAGTCAAATTCTGTGCTGCTTGAGCGAAGGGCTTCCACATATGAGTTGGGAGAGGGAGACAACTCTACCCATAAAAGGGCCTGATACAGATATTAAAATGCAATCACATCCTGGTCCTAAAGTCTAGGAAAATACAAGAAGGCACAGGTAACAACTATGTCAGGATAACAGGGTCTCCCTTTACTCTGATCTTCACTATTTTCCTAGGCAAAGCATGGCATCATTTTTAACTGATTGTCTTTCTGAAAATCCTAGGCCATGTCCTGGGTGTTCACTGGAAGATTTTCATGGCAAGGCTCCCGTGAAGGCTTGCTTGTACAATATGATTTAAGTGACTTCACAGCTAAAATAATAAAAGGAAGGGAGCCTCAGGTCTCAGACACTGAAACATCGGACTGCGGTTAAGAGATGACAAGTGGTACCATTAACAAGTCTGCCTTCTACACTCAACTTCCCCACTACGTCTAGGGTGCCTAAAACTTCATTCAAATGCACTCAAGGCAAAGCACTCAAGCTCTCACTGACTTTTTCACTGGCAGATGTCCAGGACTTCCTTCTTCCTGGTAATAGTGACAGAGAAAAGTGCATAACCACATGCCCAATGCTGCTATGCCACTTGCTTCATCATTAACTGAAAAGTTTCCTGAATTTACTGTTCACAAGCACAGTAAATGTACTGTGTATGTAATACTGTACTGTGTATATGTACTGTAAATGTAACGTGTAAATGTACTGATCACAAGATGATCATTGGCATATGCATTAAGTATGCCAGTGAAGTGAGTCTTAACCATAAGCAAATCCTGGACTTTCAGGTCAGAAGCTATCTGTCTTTCCGCAGGTGAAAGCCAGGTAGCAACAAGGTTGGTTGGAACACTTGCTTATTCTTACCATCAACTATAGTAAAGTTTGCAAATGAGTATTTTTCTACTGAGTTCTGTCCATGTATCTTGTTCTTACGCTGCAACTTTAGCTTCAGTTATTCCCCTACTGCCCTTGGTTGAAGCCATCTAGGGCAACTTATTTGATTCACTGACTCATGAAAACTGGACAAGGCCACAAGAAATTGGTTAAAACCACCAGCAAGACTTTATAGCCATACTGCATCAATATTTCCTAGGGAAGAAAGATTATTTCATCTGCATATGTGGGAATAGATAGCTGCCAGAAAGACGTTCCCATGTCATCGTCACTCTTCTGCCAATATCAGAGCTTGAATTAACCCCTTCCTTGTCCCATCTCTTATCTCAGGCAGAAAGCCTCCTAGTCTAATGTTTTCCAAATTAACACACAAATTCAACTCTCAACATTGACCCTGGATTGTCCTTGAAGTCTTTATCTCCAGTATGAATCACAGCCACATGGATGACTCATCTGGTCAATCCTTCGGACCCAAAAGATCAGTGCTGGTTATAAATACGTGCGTCCAGGGAGAACCCTCCGCAATTTTATTTTATTTTATTTATTTATTTATTTTTTTGCTGCCCAGTTGTATTTTTTCTAATCTGAAAGAAATCTGGCTGGTTTCTCACTTTAAACTCTCAGCCTATCACTCTGCTGTGCCTCCGCATGGATGATGAAACTGTATTCGACTCTGCAACCCATTTTTCTGTGCTTTTACTTTCTTCCTTCTTTCAACTGCCAGCAAAGACCTATGTTTTCAAGAATACCATGAGCCCAGATGTCCTCTGCATCCCACCTGGCATCTCAGTAGTGACATCTGTCTGTCCTGGCTCTGGACTCCCAGCTTGTGCTACTGCACCAGCTAGCAGGTGAGGTTTCCTCAGAGTCCTGCTGTTTGCAAATGGAGAAACTAAAGCACAGGTTCCCTTAGTAACGAGCCATGAAGGAGGCACTTTGGTTTATAGTGCTGCATGTTAAAAGCATCCTTAGTCCCAGGCCAACCAAAGATGTGAACGGAAGTCCCTTCTTTCTCCTGTCCCCATCAGCACTGTTTAACTGCATGCCTGCCACCATCAATAGGGTTCGACCCTTATTTCATAAGTGAGGAAACTCTAAAAGTGTTGATTTGTCCAAATTTCTGTAGCTCATGGCTAGAAAGTTATGTGTGTGACTCAGGGACTTGACATTTAGCCCAGTGTTTATTATATTATTTTTGTGACTGTCACATGCTCTTTTATGTCTCTAACTATCCCACAATGCCACTCCAAGCTCAAAACCTTACAAGTCAGTTCTTTTTCTGCCAAACAAAATTACACAGCCAGATAAATCCTGAAGGTGCTAAAATTCTAAACATACTCCTCTCTCCTTACTAGCAGGCAGACCCTGAAGCAGTTAAAAGGAACCTCAACAGCTTTGTATACTAATTCTACACAGAACTAAGGCACACAGATGATAAATTGCATGCTGGCTTCCTCAAATTTCTTCAGTGTTTCCCTCCAGAAGTCCAAACTCATTGGCTCACCCTCACAGCTGCCCCTTAATCTGCTCTACACGCCACTTCTTTCTTTCTCCTTTGCTGCTATTTACCCTGATGTTTCTGTCTGCCAAACTTCTGCTGCTTTGCATACACTGTCCTTGGTCTTGGCCAACATGTTCTTCTCCTATACATCCGTATAGCTCCACTTGAAACTCAAAGACTCAATTTTTTTTCTAGGTTTTGTTTAACAGGAATGCCCTCCATCCTCACTCTGAAGCTATCCCTGGATACCAAGTATTTAAGGCTAGATATATAATCTGAATCTTTGGAAAAAATTCAGCTTTATTAGTTGAATATATTTATATGCATTCTTCTAGATTTCTCCTTTTCTACAAGGATCAATGGTATTAAAACTCTGCCGCCCTTGAACTTATGCATATCTGCTCCTTCGCTGCTTCTTCTCCTGCTTCCAAGTCTATGCTTCATATCTGCCTATGAATCCTACCCATGTACCATGGCTACACTACTTCCCATTATATTCTCTCCAATCCTCTGTATTCAGTTGTCACTGTTACAGATTCCCACAAATGCTCTGGCTGCCTTAGAGTGCCTTATAATGCTGAAAGCTAAAAACAGATTTCAGTGGACTAACACCTAAGCATCAGGAGGTCCACATTCCTTTAGGAAGCTTTAAAGAAGAATTAATTTCTTTGCTTCTTCTGTTTTCTAGAGCCTCCCTGCATTCACAGGCTCATTGCCATTGTCCCATCTTCAAAACCAGCCGGGTGATATCTTTCGATCTCTCTCTTTTTTGTCATTAATTGCCCTCACCTCTGTTGTTACTAGGACTCATGATTACACTGGACTCACCTAGATAGTCCAAGGAACCTCTCCATTTTAAGATCTTTGATCACACCTGAAAATCCCTTTTACCATTTAAAGAAACACATTTACAGGGGCCGGGGATTTGGCTCAGTGGTTCCGGCGCCTGTCTTGCAAGCGCAAGGACCCAGGTTCAATCCCCTGGTAACCACATACAATACTGGACGTGGAGACTCACGCCCAAGAGCAACCAGTACCACATACCACAGTGCCGGGTGTGGTGGCTCATGCCTGTAATCCCAGCACTCGGGAGGCAGAGGCAGGAGGATTGCTGTGATGTGAGTTTGAGGCTGAGCTCAGGGCCAGCCTGAATCACAAAAGTGAGACCCTGTCTCAAAAAACCTTAAAAAAAAAAAAAGAAAAGAAAAAGAAACACATTTACAGGTTCCAAGGGTTATAACACAGACTTTCTGGAGAAATGATATTGTGTCCATCACATCACCTAATAATCTATCTTTTCATTTCCATCATTTCATAGTATCACACTTATGTATCTGGAAACTTAGTGTTTCCCAGGGCCTGTCTTGAGCCTGTCCATTTCCCTAAAACAGTATAAATTACTTGTAGGAAGACACTTTGTCATAATTATCTATATATGCTTATGATACTAAGTCTAGCACCTTAAACAGGTCTCCTATGTTTGTTGAATTCCTAATAGTAATTGTATCTGCTTCATCTTATATCATTAAAGATGATTCTAGAAGATAAAATGTCCATAAAGTAGATAGGTAAAGGGGGTTCTAAATACTTAGCAAGCTTAGTTGACACTAGAGGTCAGCTCATGGCTTTTGGTAGACACAAACTGTCCGCCTTTCCATCTCCCTCACTTCAAGTAGCACAACGCCTAGGATGCAGAGGTTAGTGAGTATTTGCTGGATGAATGAGAATTAGTGAATGAATGAATAAATGTGTGTTATACTCCTCATGTACTTATGTGCCTGTGTCTCATGGTTTTTAAAATTGCAAGGTTAGTAAAGCTGAATTGTTTCCAAAGGCTCAATAAAGAAGAAAACTGAGCATGTAATTTTCTGATTTGCAGCAGATACCTCCATCCCAGCCCTGTTCCCTCTTAGAAGCACTACTCTCCTGAGATGTCAGATTGTGTAGTTCACTCATAATTTGAAATGGGTCCAGGAGTTCTGAGACAAAACCCCAAGCATAGCTTGTAAAATCTCACTGCTGAGAAGGTCTCATGGGCTGTGAAAGCCTGGCCACAAAAGTGTGTGCATTTTTGTAGCTGAATGACTTGTTTTCTGGTTCATTTGGCCACACACGTGACTCTAGGGTGGCACAGGGAATAGCTTTGTGTGTCTAGAGGTGCCTGTAATGTAGCATCATAACATCTACAGTGGCTTATTACAGTGTATTTATAGATGGGAAAGCTCAGAAAATATACCTGAACCCTCATCTTTGAGGTTGGTGGTTGTATAAATCAGTGCAATCTTTCTGGGGAATAGCTTGAAAACCTTAATTTTGCCCACCCTTTTTCTTTTCTTTCTTTTTTTTGAAACAGGGTCTCACTTTATAGTTTAGGCTGGCCCTGAGCTTATTAGGTAGCCCAGGCTGGCTTTGAACTCACACACCAATACTCCCGCTTCAGCCTCTGGAGTGCTGGAATTACAGGTGTGAGCCACCAGGCCCAGGATTATGGTATGTGGTACGGATTGCTGGTGGGTGTGAGTCACCATGCCCTACATCATTGTATGTGGTTTCTGGGGATCAAACCCCAGCCCTGCACTTGCAAGGCAGGGGCTGGAACCACTGAGCTAAATCCCCAGCCCTTTTTTTTTGAGACCAGGGTCTCGCTTTTATAGTTCAGGCTGGCCCTCAGCTCACTATATAGCCCAAGCAAGCCTCAAACTCACAGCAGTCCTCCTTCCTCTGCTCCTGAGTGCTGGGATTATAGGTGTGAGCCACTATGCCTGGCATTGTGGTGTGTAGTTATCAGGGATCAAACTCAGGACTTTGCTCTTTCAAGGAAGGTGCCAGAACCACTGAGCTAAATCCCAGGCTTCCCATTCTCTTTCTTTATAATCACATTTTTTAGAAGCACTCTCCCCTCCCCACTCACTGCAATACCTACCCATGAGTACAAAGAAAATTTACACAAATATGTTCAGTGCATATTAATGAATGATTGGAAATAATTCAGAAGTCTATCAATATGGAAGTTGTTAATTAAATGACGATATAGTTCCAAACCAGAAAACTAAGCAGATATTCAAAACAAGAGATACGTAAATTGGCATAGAAAACTATGCACAATATGTTGCTAAGGTTTGTTTTTAAAAGCATCTTGTATTCAGTACATAAAAACAATTTGATTTTGAACATACAACCATAATATATAAATCTATGTTATATAAAGCAGAAAGATCTGAAGGATAATGAGGTTGTCCCTTGGCTATGTGATTTAGAGACATTTTCACCTTCTTTGAATGTTTAAACCTGTTATTTCAGTTACATTTGCTTTCATAGTTGGAAAAAGAAAGAGAAAAAAACCCTCTACTTCTGAAAAATATAGCAACAGTTGCTATGTGAATTCTGGAAATGAGGGAGGTCAAACAAGGGCATTTGGTAAGAGACCAGACTGCTAGGCATTCAGCTTTCAAAGAAAACTGAAAGAGCAGAATGAAGCAGCCTCTCCTGGGGGGCTGTGTATCACTGCTTCGTATTTCACTTCCGCAAAGTGACAGCCTCCACATAAAAACGGGTCCCACAGGCATGGATAACATCAGGACTCCACAACTCTTCACCTTTGACTCTTCTGAGGTGCTTTTCCAGCTTGAAGATTTGTCCCAGAATTCTCGGGATGAGAAGCAAGTTTAAAAAAATGCCTTTCTAGGACCAAATTGAACACAAGATTACAAGTAATGCCAACCAAAGTGATGTTTTGAAAGTAAATTTAATTAAAATGTTTATAGTTTATTCTTTTTAAAAACATATTTATAGTTCACTCTTTTCCACTCATGAATTCAGGTAAGCTTTCAAATGACCATTTTAATTCCATATATTCAAATATGGATTTTTGTTCCCTCTTTACTCCAAAATCTAATCCATTTAGAGTTCCTTTTGCATGCCAATTCCTTGAATTGAGCTTGGCCTGCAGACTAGTAGGATGGAATCAGACTTATTTTTGTGGATGTGATTCCATATGTTTAAAAGTCAACATGCAAATATATGCAAAGGCTCTGGATTTTTTTCTAAATAAGAAAAAAAAAAAAACACCACTCTTCCTAAACTTAACGTTACAGGTGGTGCTAGGTGTTTGGAAGCGAGGTGGCTCACGTGGACGTGTGGGTGACAGGCCGTGCACCGTTCTCCCTCTCTTCCTTAAGGTTTCTAGAAATCAAATGCTCCAGAAGAGGCATTAAGTTCTCCACAATGATCTCATTGAAAACTTTCAGAAAATGCTTTTTCAATGCATGTTATTCCATTTACTTTTAGTCAACAACTCTCCCATTATTATCGCCAGAATGAGAACCACCTAATTATAGACTTTCAGTACTTGTCAAGTGGTATGACGCCTCCCCGACAGAATGATAAATCCCATCGGCCATTGATTCAGAACCTGACTGTAATTCAGCATTCCGAAAGGGTGCTACTGCTGTCTCCCACTGCGCTCTCTGTCATGGGTAATCTTCTCGGCCTAGGAACTTTTGTTAAAATGAGACAAGCATTTTAAACCTTGAAAATTTTTCTGTGTAACGCTATAACAAAAACGTACAAAACCACAGTGCTATTTCCTTCTGCCTAAATGGCCCAGCTTTCCTCAGAGAAACAGAATACTGATTGGTATCAAGCAGAATCTCAGTTTGAGGGAGAAATGAAAGAAGGGGTCCCAGCGGTTGGATCGTCAGAGAATTCTCATAGAACATGCTTGGAAGATTGTAAATATCTGGTCTGATCTAGGGCAACTTTCTAGATACTCCCTGACTCCCACCCCTTATACCCCTTACCCTACCTCCAGATGCCCCTTCCTATTTTCTCCCCACACACCCCTCACCACCTAACCACTCATTTATCTGAAAGGTGAGCTGATGACACGTGACTTGGTAAGAACGTTTGGGCGATAAAAATCTCACCTCATTCTTTATTAACTGGCACGTTCTGAGATAGGAAGTGACGGTTCTCGGATGGAACCTACCTACTCCTTCTTCATCTCAGGCAGTGGATCAGGTGATCTTCTTTCCAATGACTGAAATGCTGAAGCAGTCCAGCCAGGTTTTTTATGCTAACCATCTGTATCCGTGTTTAAAGTATCAGTTTAATAAGGTGATTATTGATTGGTCATTCAGTCTTTTGCGAGAAGAGATTTTAAAAACGGAACTTTAGGGCCGGGGAGTTAGCTCGGTGGTTCTGGCGCCTATCTTGCAAGCGCAAGGACCTGGGTTCGATCCCGGGTAACCACATAAAATACTGGACGTGGAGGGCCACGCCCAGCAGCAATCAGTACCACATACCACAGTGCCGGGCGTGGTGGCTCATGCCTGTAATCCCAGCACTCGGGAGGCAGAGGCAGGAGGGTTGCTGTGATGTGGGTTGGAGGCTGAGCGCAGGGCCAGGCTGAACCACAAAGCGAGACCCTGTCTCAAAAAAAACCGGAACTTTAAAATACAACAGAAGTTGAAGTCAGAAAAGCTGGAAAGAGACAAAAGAAGAAGAGGGCGGAGCCCGGAAGCGTGAGGACGCCCCATCTGGGTTGCACGGTCACCGAAGGGCACTGACCAGGGACCAAGGAAGAGCTTCTGGGAGATCTTCCTTTCTGCCGTTTCTGTAAACTGTGTCTCACCAGCACTGTGTATGTGTGTGCAAACGACCCTTAATACACGCACCAGGGGTATTAATTAGCACGTGAAACACGCTAATAAGAAACCCACGTATGAGCAATAGCTCCAAATACTCTTAATCTAAATATTCACTGGAGAATTTTAACTAAGGTGAGGCATATTAGCAAATACTTTTTCCCTGCTGGACTTAGAAATTTTCAAGGTAGGCAGTTGGCCGGGAAGATTTCGACAGGTATTTCTGTACTGGCTGGCTGTGTGAGGCATAATGAGCCTGCCAGTCTGCATTGCTTGGGTATGGTGACCTGGACTGAGAACGCCATTTGGTCCCGAGAAGCCTCAAAGATCTTTTTCTTGCCTGGTTCAACCTGAAAAGTAGCTTCTCGAATATTCATTGTCCCTCCTTGTACAGAGCTTTCCTATAAAGTTTGTGGGATGGTGCCAGGAAGAGTAAGCATTTTGACAACTCTGATGAGTAAATTCTGTTATCTTTCTGGTAGGTTCTTGCATTTAAAAGTCTGTGGACCATCACAGCACTGAATGTGAGACTATCATTCATTATACGACAGAGAATTATACCATGACACGCCGATAGATACAGAAGGTTTTCAAAGAAAGTCCACATTTCCCACCCCTGCTAGTAGAATGAGAGTTTCACTATTCAATAGCGAATCTTGAGCTCTGGGAAAACGCAGACTGCATTGAGTGAGTTCTCAAAAGAGGAAACCTCGGCAGAGCCCAGAAGCAGCTAGTCTGTCAGGGAGAGGACAAAAGAGAAAGGAATCCTCATCTCCGGGGCCAACACTCAGCCCCAGAGGAGTGTGAGGCCGGATGGATGGAGGTTCCAGACTCGCTCTGGGCAGAGTGACAGGAATTGTCGACCCTCAGCTGATCCCTGTGGCCACGCTATCGAGGACTGAGACTTCCCTGACTCCTGTCTTACTGTGTTCCGGCCTCTATAAATAAAAACTGCAGGCCAGATAGCAACCATAAAATTTATGTCTTAGGGTTCTAAAGGCTAGCAATTGAAGATCAAGGTGTTGACAGATTTAGTGTCTGGTGAAGGGTTGTTCCTCCCAGGCAGTTTCTCGCAGCCCACACATGGCCGAAGAACGAGGAGAATGAATGCTGGGTCTTCCCAGAGTGGGACGGACAGGGCAGCTCCCCGCCAGCTCCCGCGGAAAGGCACGAATCCTGCTCCCGGGAATGGAGGCGCCAAGGGGGCTGTGCTATCAAAGACCCCAGTTTCAACATAGGAATTTGGGGAGCAAACCAACACTCAGTTCAAAAATGAGCATTTTTATGCAGGCCCCTCCAGCTTCAGATCGTCTGCTCGTCTTCAGAAGTCTCCACTTTTCTCCAAGTCCAGGAAGTGGTCTTCAGCCAGTTTTTCCAGACTGTTCAATGGCGAAGAACTCGTCGGTAGAGGCACTCACACAAAAGGCGATGTCCTGGCGTCAGTATTTTCCCCAATATAAAACACATTCTTATACTAAACATTTTAATTAAAATTAGAGGAGAGTAGTGTGGGTGGACAGAGGTAGAAGAAAAGGCCAAGGTCATAGAAATACTGGCAAAACAGGAACACAAAGGGAACGGAAGAAGCGACAAAGGGAAGGGAAGAAGCGACAAAGTGATCCTCGACCGCACAGTGCAAGGGCTTCTTTCAAATAAGGACCAGAGCCCACCAGTAGGGTAACAAACCTCTAATCCCAGCACTCGGTTATCTGAGGCAGGAAGATTGTGAGTATGAGGTCTGCCCGCATCACACAGCTGACCTCCACTGCACAGCAAGAACAAAACAGAAAAATACAAACAGAAAAACCAGACCCAACCAATCATTCTTCGATTGTCAAAGACAACCAGAGTTGTTGATCAGGTGTCTAATTTATATAACTGTACGAAAGTTCTTTTGGTACTTTGTTTATTTGGTTAGTTTGATTTGGTTTGTGGTACTGAGAATTGAAAGCAGGGTATTTGCATCCCCGCCATCATCATTCTCCTGTTTTTTGTTGGTTGGTTGGTTGTTTGGTTTGGTTTGGGTTGGGTTTTTGAGACAAAGTCTCCATATGAAATTCAGGCCAGTTTTGAACTCACTATGTAGTACAGGCTGGTCTTGTATTTTCAATAATCCTGCTGCCTCAGCCTCCTGAGTGCTGGGATTACAGGTGTGAGCCACCACACCTGGCCTTCCAGCTTCTTTGTTCTAAATCAGGCTCTTACTAATTCCCCCAAAATGAGCTTGAACTTGAAATGCTCCTGTCTCAGCTTGCTAGAGTGCCCGGACTATCTGTGTGAATATACTACACCCGCTGGTTTTAAAAAAAAAAAAGTGTATTTTTTTCTTCAGGCACAGAAAACATATTCATGGGGAAGAAAATGCAGACAATAAGATCTCTGAATCACCACAGATAATTTCTTTTTTTTTTTTCTTCTTTTTTTTTGGAGACAGGGTCTTGCTTTGTGGTTCAGGCTGGCCCTGAGCTCAGCTTCAAACTCACATCACAGCAATCCTCCTGCTTCTGCCTCCCAAGTGCTGGGATCACAGGCGTGAGCCACCACGCCCGGCACTGTGGTATGTGATACTGGTTGCTGCTGGGCCTGAGTCTCCACACCCACTATTGTATATGGTTAACCGGGGATCGAACCCAGGTGCTTGTGCTTGCAAGACAGGCACCGGAACCACTGAGCTAAGCCCTGGCCCACCACAGATAATTTCTGAGAAACCAACTGTGGACCCTGGGAACAGCATTAGAGGACTTGGTGAGCAGGGGAATGACACCAATAGAAGAAAATCACTTTTAAGAGAGAAAATAAGGAATATAGTAAAAATGGAGTGTTATTGAATCTAACATCGACTGCAGGGGATTTTCCTGTGCTTGTGTGGAGAGAGGAGATGATGGTTCAGAGACCAGCTGCATCACAGGGAGAAGCCCTGTGCCAATTTCCTCCCTCTGTGATGTGGCTACTCCAGAGGGACAGCAGGACACAAGTGTGCACCGGAGCAAGGCACTGACGACAATGGCGAGTTCTGTCCTTGGAGTCCAGACAGATATAGCAATTCCGAAAGCTGGTCTGTGGACGAGTGCCAGAAAATCTGCTTAAGAATCACTTGGGGAGCTTTTTAAATAGCCCAAGATTCCTGTGGCAGATGCGTAGATGACGAGGGAAGTGCAAGAGTCAAGTCTTCATGAGACTCCCATGGAGCCCCAGGTGCAGGCAGGTGTGACATCCCGGAAGAGAGCCGATTGCTAAACCCAAGATTAACTGGAGAGAAATCTCCCCAAGTGCCAGAGAGAGGTTGTGTTCCAGGCAAGCCTTTGACTGATGCCTCAGATAAGAGGAGAAGTTTATCATATTCGAGGATGATCTGAAGCTGGCAAAGACAGCAGAGTTTGCAAACAAAAGGATTTCATCATTGAGTCTCACCAGATAAAGATCAGAGAAGGGACTGTTTTTTTAAGAGACTATCAGTAAGGTGTTCATGTCAACTGTGTCTTCGAGTCACACAGAAGAGTCATAAAATTCATTTTACATTTATCACGTTAGAAAATCAATGGAAAAGAGCAGAGATCTAGGTCCAAGGTCTTTCAGCCTGGACAGAAAGAAGTTTCTGTATTTCGAGAGACAGAATCAATTATGTGATCCTTCAGGCAAGAACTAAGAGTTGAAGATTTCTATGAGTATCAGGAAGGAATAGATAATATATATTGACAGATGTGAGCCGCATGACCCACCACCCCTAAATTTACCAAATCAAATATTAACAAGGCTTAGATGCATGATCAGAGTCCAGGACCAAAATCTCCAATCATTAGAACTCAAGTTAAAAACAAAGAGATGCATCCTTTTTAAAATTAAGCACCTTTTAATCTCAAAATTGAGACCTGCATACGGAAATGGAGGAGATAATTAAAACTCAATGATATTAATATTTTTAATTAAAATATTTAATGTTTTATTTGTCAGAGAAATTATAGTGAGAGTGCAACATTAAAGTATCTACTTAGGTAATTAATTCAGATCCTTTACTTATGATGAAATTCTTATTAACATTACATATGAGGCAAGATGGCAAAACTTAAAGAATTCAGGGCTCACATTATTGCTAACTTTAATTTATTAGATTTATATGACTTATTACTTGGGAAAGTTTGCCAATCAGGCAATCAAATTACTCTAAAGGGCAAATAAAATATATTAAATTTACAAATGCAATGTAAGATATGTGAATGTTTAATTAACTAGTTTAAATAAGATTAAATATTGTTTAAAGGGCATCGGAATAATTGCTAAAAAATTACTAGGCATAAATAGACTATGATTTGTGAATTGAACTTAAACCTTAAGAAAGAGTTTATTAAAAACTGGTGATTTTGCTGAAGTGAAGACTATATTAAAGACACAAAATATGGCAGAGATATCTTTATATGAATCAAAAAACTCCTAGAACCTTGTCCAGAATGGAGATGGAGCTGTAGCAAGAGTGAAAACATCAAGCCAGGTATTGAGTTCTTGAAGCTCCGCTGGAGGTCACGGCAGTTTAAGCCTGCCAGGATTTGCTAGTCTCAGGCTATGCACATAGCAGGGTCCAGGAAGAGGACCGCCCCCCTCCATTCTACACCAATCAGATCACTTGGCATTTTATGTTCACTCATGGAAATTTGCCTTAAAAACCACTCGTTGCTAACTGACCTGAGCCAGTGTGATCACTGACTGACTGAAATTCTTTGTTTTATGTTTATGGATAATGGTAGCTTGTTTGGTAGGTAAGAGTAATGGTGAGATTATCTACCTCCCTACAGAATCTCTGTGAGATTATTTAAAAAAAAAAAAAAAAGCAGCTCTCAAACCAAATTCTGCCACATGTCTACCAAATGTTTATTAAACAAACATCTATTAATAAGTTGACCTAAAATAGTTCCCACAGTCTGCTATCTCAGCTCTCTGTCCTTCGCAATCTGAACATGCTTTCATAAAGAAATTTTTAGAGGTAGATGTGGCACTAGTTTAATGGCAGAAATCTGTAATTCTCATGCTAGAGTTTGCTTCCAATATTTACACAACTCTCCAAAGGACACAGCTTAGATTTATGAGGCTGTTTAGCAGAACCTAGCAAAATGCTTAAGAGAAAAAAGCTTGAGACCCAGGCTTGGGTTCAAAATTGACTGTTCTCTTGTAATGCTTTGGAAATGCTACACAGTTCCCTTAGTCTTCCATTTCTTCATCAGAAAAGTAGGGATTAAAACAAAAAACTACCTATTGTGAAGGTTAATGTTGAAACTAAGCTAAATAAGCTATAGCACCTGATAGCGCTCATTAAATATAAACTATAATTGTCACTCTTTTGTGCCATTCCCGAGGAAGAGCTAGGACCTCTGTGGTGAGAATAAAAATGGGAAAGTAGTGACTCTCAAGGAAAGCATTAAGAAGAATTTGTTTAAAATCTGAGGAACATTTCAGAGGAGATTCATACTGAGGACAGCGTTTAGACATAGAGAGATCTCTCCACTGCTGGGCAACGCAGAGATCCTAGACTATCAGTGCATTTAACTTCTTTCTAGGTATAATTAAAATTCTGATTATGCCTGTCTATTCATAGGAGAGTTCTCCAGTCTTGTAATTTTACAGATTGAGAATGTTGGCCTACAGAATCAACCTTTTCTTCTTTCCTAACTTTATGACCTTTTTCAAAAACCAGTCAAAAGCACTTCTGAATCTTTTTTCCTGTTACAAGCAGTGCAGTGCAGTGGTACAGTACCCTCCTGTACCACTGTTTGCCTTCCCCAGTCTGTACCCCAGTCACAAACATCTTCAAACAAGCCCCACCCCATATTTGTTTTAAAGGATAGGTCTGGGCTAAAACAATAGAACTTTGTTTCTGGGATTTAAATTGTGCCTTGGGCAGCCTCTGGAAATTTCTGACTTTATGTTTTTATGTCATTTGATTCTTAAACAATTTTTATATGTTTACCCAATTCTGTGCTCTTTTCCCCCCAGGAGGGTCACGCCCCACTCTTGTAAGATCTGCGCTGTGAAATTGCTGTCCATACAAGCATCATTTCCTGAATTTCCCACAGGCTCAAACCACATCTGGACACTACCTCAGACCTTGTGCTATTATATTGTTCACTTTTTCAACTTACTGGTTATACTTCACCTAAGGATTCCCCTACCTCTCAAATTTATGTTAGTTTTACTCTAATTTTTAACAAATTATGATCAATTTTTAACCAGCTTGTGATGTTTCCTGTACCCATTGTGTTACACATGAAGAGTCAGAGGAATCCCTTGTTTCTTGGCAAACTGGTTAATCATAACGTGGTATAAATGGTTTGTAAACATTTGAAGCTGTTCATCCTCATTAATACATAACATGCCAGTAGAGGTAATGAGCTACTATTCTTCATCTACAGAGGCAGCAAAGGGTGAAAACCAACCACGCAGTCCACTCCCAGTGAAGGTGTCCTAGGACAGGCAACCATTTCTGTTCTTCTTATCCACTGATAAGAGTGCAACTTGGGGGCCGGGAGTTAGCTCAGTGGTTCTAGCGCCTGTATTGCAAGCGCAAGGACCCAGGTTAGATCCCCAGTAACCACATAACAATACTGGGCGTGGAGACTCACCCCAGCAGCAATCGTTACCACACAGCACAGCATTTGGGAGGCAGAGGCAGGAGGATTGCTGTGATGTGAGTTGGAGGCTGAGTTCAGGGCCAGCCTGAACTACAAAGCGAGACCCTGTCTCAAAAAAAAAAAAAAAAAGAGTGCAACTTGGTATATACATTTGGGGAAGCAGTTTACATTTCTACCAAAAGTGTATGAATATCTAAGTAATCTTTAAGAGTTTTTATATGTTTTGGATACTATTGATTTCCAATATAAGATGGAATATTTTTCATCTTCTAAACAGTATCTTTTTGGTTTCTTTCAGTAACTGAGGGTCCTGCTTAGGAACTTGTGCTCACCAGGCAGGTGCTGGAAACACTGAGTTAAATTTCCAGCCCTCTAAACAATATCTTTAAAAAGAATTTTGATTTTGATGTAGGCTAGGTTATCAATTATTCTTTTTAGGAGCCTGTTTTGGTATCAAGTCTAAGCTCTCAGAATATTTCCCTTTTTGTTTTTCTAAAATCCTTATTATTGTACATTTAAATCTGTCACCAATTTTGAATTGATAGTTGTATCAGATAGGTAGTTTTCTTTGTTGTTGTTTTTTTAATACATAGCCAATTATTCTGGCACCATTTCCTCTACTGTAGAAAGGCCTGCTTTCCTCTATTGTAGTGACTTTTCATTTTATCAAATAAATCTGGTGGGTATATTTATGAATATCTATTTTATGAATATCTATTTTGAGTCTCTATCCCATTGACCTATGAATTTATCTCATAGTCTTGGTTACTGTAGTTGCTAAACTAATGTCCTAAATTTTAATAGATGATTATTTTCACTTTATTTTTTTTCAAAATTGTTCTATTTCAGCTCCTTTTCCTTTTTATGAAATTTTAGGATAATTTTTATCTATAAAAGTCTTTAGGGGATTTTGGTAGAAATGCATTAAACTTATGTAACAGTTTGAGAAGAATTAATATAATTATCATGTTGAATGGTCCAATCAACTGTTGTAGTATGTCTCTATACTTAAAATCTTCTTTGATTTGCTCATCAGCATTTTGTAATTTTCATGATACATGTTTTATTAGATTATATTTAAATATTTTATTTTGAGTGACTATAACTGATATTTTTAATTTTGGTGTCCATGCCTCATCACTAGTGTGCAGAAATGTAGTTAATTTTTACATGGATTTTAAAAATTGATTTTATTGATACATTTTATATATGCAGTATAATCACATTCAACACTGAGGATTTGTACTTGTACATTACACATCTGGATTCTCATTTTTCCCATTCCTCTGCCCTCCTTACAACTCCCACCCTCTATATACATAAACTTTGTTTCCTTTTTTTATCATCAAATTTTTTCTTTCTCTTCTTACTTTCCCCCATTCATTCTTTCCCTTTTCCTTTTGAATATTTTTCTTCCTATTTCATAATACCTATCATACATTGTGATATTTATTTACATCTTGAGTTTTTCATACTAGAGAAAAAATAAGATATTTACACATTGTGTCCTATTTATTTCACTTATGAGTAGGTCCTTGAGGTACATCCACTGGAGTATAAATGACTC
Organism: Petromus typicus; assembly: GCA_004026965.1. Lineage (NCBI taxonomy): Eukaryota > Metazoa > Chordata > Mammalia > Rodentia > Petromuridae > Petromus > Petromus typicus. Next base: position 22,877 of record PVIR01005684.1, on the reverse strand, counting down.
AAATTTATCATTCTTTATGACCAATACTCCATTATTTAAAACACACACACACACACACACACACACACACACACACACACACACACACACACACATCTTCTTTCTCCAGTCTTCAATTGATGGGAATTTGGACTGTTTCAAAGATTTAGCAAACTGAGCTGCTATGAACATGGGTACACATATGTTGCTGTGGTATGAGACTTTTAAATCTTTCAGATATATACTTAGTAGGGGAATAACAGGGTCAAACAGGATCTCTAATCTTAGTGTTTTGAGGAATCTCCACAGTGGTTGCACCAGTCTACATTTCCATCAACAGTGAAGAAGGTGCCTTTCTCCCCACAGCCCACCAGCATTTGTTGTTGGTTGATTTTGAGAGAGCAGCCATTCTTCATGGAGTGAGATGTAATCTCACTATTGTTTTCAACTGCAATTCTTGAATGACCAGTGATTTTGAAAATTTCTCCATATGTTTCTTAGTTGCCTTTATGTCATCTGAAAAATGTCTGTTTATTTCAGATGCCCATTTTTTAATTGAGTCTTTAAATTTGAGGAAGCTGATATTTTTAAGTTTGTTGTATATTCTACATCGTAGTCCTTTGTCTGAGAAACAGCTTATAAAACCTTTTTTCCATATTGTAGATCATCTTTTCGCTCTGTTGGTGATTTCTTTTGCTGTGAAGAAGCTTTTGGGTAGATAAGATTGCCCCTATTGATTCTGTCTGCTAATTCTCATGCTGCTGAGGTTTTGTTCATAAAGTCTTTCCCTATGTCAGTGTCTTCAAGAGTTTTATCTAACCTATTTTCCAACAGGTTTAGTGTTTCTGTTTTAAAGTTTAGGTCTCTAAATAATTTTGATATTAGTTTGGTCCATGGAGAAAGAGACAGATCTAGCTTTAATCTTTAGCAAGTTGAAACTCAGTTTGTCTAGCACCATTTGTTAAAGAGGCTATCTTTCCTCCATTGAGAGTATTTGGTCCCTTTGTCAAAGAGAAGGTGGCTCAGTATATCTGAGGTTGTTTCTGGGTCTTCAAGTCTGTTCCACTGATCCTCAGATGTGGCTTTTTTCCAGTACTGTGCTGTTTTTATTATACTGGCTTTGTAGTATAGTTTCAAGTTGGGGATTGTGATACCATCTGCCATGATCCTGATGCATAGGATTGCTTTTGTTATTCTAGGTCTCTTGTGGTTCCAGATGAATTTTTCAATTTTTTTCTCTAGATCTGTGAAATATGCTGTTAGGATTTCAAATGGAATTGCATTGAATGTATATATTACATTTTGGTAGTATGGCCATTTTGATGATATTGGCTCTTCCTACCCAGGAACAAGACATGTTTTTCCATCTTCTGATATCCTATTTGATTTCCCTTTTCAGAATTCTGTTGCTTTTAGAGTAGAGATCTTTCACTTCTTTTGTTAGATCAATTCCTAGATAATTCATTTATTTTGATGCTATTGTGAAAGGAATTGATTCCCCGATTTCTCTTCCAGTGAGTCAGTTGTTTGTGTATATAAAGGCCATTGCTTTTTGAGTGTGGACCTTGTATACAGCCATGCTACTAACTCTGGTGATTTAGTCTAGCAGTCTTTTGACTGAGTTTTTAGGACTTTCTATATAGAATATCATGTCATCAGCAGATAATGACAGCTTAACTTCTTCCTTTCCTATCTTTATTCCTAATATTTCTTTGTCTTGTCTAATTGCTATGGCAAATGCTTCCAGCATTACATTGAACAGGAATGGTGAGAGTGGACATTCTTGTCTTGTTCCTGAAGTTAGTATGACCATTTAGTTCTTGACCATTTAGTATGATTCTGGCTGCTGGTTTCTCATAAAAAGCTTTTATCAGCTTGAGATAAAGATCATCCATTCTAATTTTCTGTAGGATTTTAATCATTAATGGGTGTTGGATTTTGTTGAATGCTTTTTCTGCATCTATTGAGATGACTGTTTGGTTTTTGTCCTCAAGTCTGTTAATGTAGTGTATTACATTTATTAATTTACATATAAAGAACTATTGTTGCATTCCTCAGATGAATCCAACTTGGTCAGCGTGTATGATCTTCTTCTTTTTTTTTTAAGGTTTTTTGAGAGAAGGTCTCACTTTGTGGTTCAGGCTGGCCCTGAGCTCAGCCTCAAACTCACATCACAATCCTCCTGCCTCTGCCTCCCAAGTGCTGGGATTACAGGCGTGAGCCACCACGCCTGGCACTGTGGTATGTGGTACTGGTTGCTGCTGGGCATGAGTCTCCACACAGAGTACTGTTATGTGGTTACTGGGGATCGAACCCAGGTCCTTGCGCTTGCACGACAGGTGCCGGAACCACTGAGCTAACTCCCCGGCCCCATAGCTAGAACTTCTGAGTGGTGAAAATACACACCCTGATCTTCTTCCTAATCTCAGGGAGAAAGTATTCAGTCTTTTATCACTTTATAATCATAAATAATGTTAGCTATATTTTTATATGTGCTTGTTATTGATTAAGGTAATTCACCTCTGTACTTAATTTTATTTCATAAATAGGGTTTGAATTCTGTCAAATGGTTTCCTTCATCCTTTTTGGTAATAATTTACTTTTTAATGTGAAAGGATCAAGACTAAATATCATACAAGTACATACAAGAGATAGTAACACAGACAAATATATTATTTTACTTAATTTTCCTCAGACTTCTCAAAATTAAATCTTTTTGTTTTCAAAGTGCCTTTTAGACTTTTCTGAATTGACCAAGAAGGTTGTGTATGTTTTTTCTGCACTTCCTGAAACTGAGTAGTTTCTCCTATTTCCTGTCTCCCTTCTTGACCTCCTTGACCTGTTAATTTACATGCTTGAACTTCTATTAAGGCATCTCCATCTTTTGCTTCTCACTTATATTTATATTCTCCAAAAAATACTAGCTCTCTGTCTTTTTTTTTTTTTTTTTTTTGGTTTTTTGGTTTTTTGAGACAGGGTCCCACTTTGTGATTCAGGCTGGCCCTGAGCTCAGCCTCAAACCCACATCACAGCAATCCTCCTGCCTCTGCCTCCCGAGTGCTGGGATTACAGGCGTGAGCCACCACATCCGGCACTGTAGTATGTAGTACTGGTTGCTTATGGGCATGAGTCTCCACGCCCAGTATAGTATGTGGTTACCGGGTATCGAATCTGGGTCCTTGTGCTTGCAAGACAGGCGCCGGAACCACTGAGATAACTCCCTGGCCCCATAATTCTATTTTCTTTCTTTGATGGGAGCTACCTTCTGCTTAGGAATTGACTTCGGACCTTCTTGTTATATTCTGCCTCTGCACTGTTTAAATTTTCCTTCATGCTGACATTGTTGGCTCCTAAGGAGATGGTTCAACTGGGATGATCATTATTCTCATCACGAAGATTTGACTTGAACAGGCTCAGTGACTCCCTTTAGTTTTCCTAAAAGTTTTGGTCTTCTTTCTCCTGCCACTGTTCCATGTGAACTCGATATCCTGCCGTCATGAGACCCTCTATAAATTTTCTCTTTCAGGGATGAGATAGCAAACCTAAGTCCCTACAACCCATGAACATGATCTAAGTCTTAGCCAGGCTTTCCACGGCACTCCTTTGCAGGTCCCTGCTACAGCATGGATCTGGACTATCCCATAGTCTCCTATGTTGAAAGCTTGGTCCCCACATGGTGCAAGGTAATAAACCTTTAGGAAGTGAACACTGAGCGCATGCCCCTAACGGTCAGTATTGCCCCTGCCTTCACATTCCGGCCTCCTAACCACCATGATATGAAGAGCTTTCCTCTGCTCTTCTACACAGAGGTGTTGTCTCACCATACACCCCCAAAATTGGGGCCAGACAACTACCGACTAAAACCTCTGAAACTGAATCAAACAAATTATTTCTTCCTATAAGAAGTGTTGAGTACACATATGTCAGAGCAACACAAAACAATGGCTAACACAGTCATCTTCCTTTGACCAGGTTATCTAGAATTGACAATCCACTAATCCAAGTTGTCTTTGCTTCTGGCCTTCTGTCTCTACCTTTGAGCACTTAGAGGGGCAAACCTGGATGCAAATCTCACTCTTTGTTCCCTTGTGTCTCTCTGTTCTCCTTTTCCAAAGAGCCTAGCACTGCTGGCTTATAGTGAACCCAGCTTTAAGCCTCGTGCTGCCTTGTTTCCTGCCCTTGCAAGACCTACCACCATCAACTTCTCTATCTCCTGGCTGCCTCTCCACTTCAGGATTGCCTTGGGGTTTCTCCCTCTTTCTATAGGTGTTCTCTATTACTTTGACTTTCTTCTAGTGGTTTTTCATTTTGCCAGGAAAAATACATCACAATATATTACACACACACACACACACACACACACACACGCAACCATGCTTTTCATTCTCACGACACTTCTTTCTAGCAGAATAAGCAGTATTATTCTCCATATAACCAATGAGAAGAACAAACCAGGTCAACATAAGGGAGCAACTGCTTACAAATAGGACGATGCCCTGAAAGCAAGATGTCATTTGACTTCAACTGAGACTCACATGGGCCTGAAGGGAGAAGAAAATCATTCTCACATTGGCCCTCAGTTATGTGCTGTAGTGGTGACAGACACCTCCTATTTGACCATCAATGGCCAGTGCCATTGTCACTGTGCTTTTCACTGTAAGGCTTCATGTATAGAGAGAAGCATGGGAGGTCCTAGAACTACTCACTGAAATTTAGAAAGATACAAATACTACTGATGAGGAGAGAGTGGAGAAGTTGCTCGATTTCTCTGAGAGTGAAACTGACCATAGATACTCTGAAGGTTTCTCCAGACATCTCTAATATACAATTAAGCTGGAAAATAAGTTGATTCAAATCAATCTCAAGTTTTAAGTTATCCTCATATTTCTTAAGTTTATGCAGAAAACCAACCTCTTGACACCTCCTAAGCACTCGAACTTAGCTAAGCTGTGTAAGTACTTCCGGTTCTTGACTCTTCAATAGTAGAAAGTGAAGTGACAGTAATATTTACCGGTCAAAGACTGTAAAAATGATTCAAGTGCAAGTTGTAGCACTAGTGCCTGAATCAGAGGAAGCACTAAAAAGACAGAGCCCCTCCCCTGCCTTCCAGAGTGGGGAGTGGACAGGCCGATGAGGCAGCTGGGGTGACACAGACGACACAGTGTCAGAGTGAAGTCAGGGGTGAGCTCTGCAAACATCCTCTGTCACATGTAAAAGGGGACCAAAAATATCTCCCTTTCAAAAGAAATATAATCTGAGACACAGAAGCACAAAAATCTGTCATTTCAACTCTATCTGCCAAAAAATAAAAGGTCTTTCTTTTAAAAATCACTACGAGGTTTTTTTTCTTTTTTAAAGGATAAACTGAGTAGTTTCTCTCTGTGTAGCTGGTAATTGTTCCTGCCTAGAAACAGCTTTAATCTACTTCAAATTGCCCCTCAGCTCTAGGAGAGACCTATGTGAAGTGGTGACGGAGAACATGGACAGCCACTCACTTATCAGACTTGGCCTGGAGGATCAGGGCAGTGGCAGATGTCCCGACCAGCTGGTGCCCACATCCCATTGATAAAGGTACCCTAGAAATGTGAACTCTAGGGAAGAAGATTTTGCATGAGGGCTCCTGTCTGAGAGCAAGTACTCATCATCAGCCTACTGAAAGTCAGGCTCAGAGAAGACTACGGAGATCCTCACCATGGCAGCATGTCCCTCATTTCCCATATCCGATAGGGTAAATCCTGCTATTAGCACTTCATTTCTTCGTTGAAGAAGTGCTGTTATATCAAAATGTGAATGAAATTCATGAAAGCCAAGAAAACTCTTTAGCCATTTAGTTCATAGGCCAAAAGGACTATAGTTTTTTTTTTTAAGATAAAATTTACATATGAGGGAAATATGAGTCAAACTTGGGCTCTCCTGCACCTCCAGCACGATGATGACAGGTCTAGGACTCTGTAATTGAATCAACACCTGATAAGAAATCTCTTTAGAGTTATTATCTAAATAAATTGTTAATAAGTCAATTTAGATATAGGTATATCCTATGGACTTTGTTTCTCCGGACACTAATTATCTTATTTTCTATTGTTTCTTGAGTAGTACAGGAAGTAGGAAAGAGCAGTAAGAAAGGGGAAGTTGGAAATGGCAGGGTTAGGCTTCTTAAAATGGTACCGTAGAAAAGGTAGAGACTGGTTCTGCAGTCTTAGAAAAGACACTTCTCTCTGCACAATGAATTTTCCTTTAACTGAGATAATGGTGCAGATTTCACAGTGGCCATATGTGCAATGATAAATGTGACAAACTCTCAAGTGTCCTACACATGCAGTGAGCAAGTGGCTATTTTTCACACTCTTCCTGGGGGCTGCTGCTACCACACTTTTTAAAAATGTCCCTCTGAGCTAATCCTCCTCCACCATGAGAACTCACATTAAACACTGTACTCTCTCATTATCACATCTGACAAAGCAGATCCCAGCTGTTAATGACAAATTAAAGTGCTCCAGTTACCCTCATCTCCTAGAAAGCAGGGCCTCTCAGCTCTGCAGGGAACATGTGTGTTTCAGAAACAAGCCCTAGTGTCTTAAGGAACAAGCCAGAGAGATAGATCCAAAGGAGGCCTAATGAGGCTCCTGGCCCACTCCCTTCTCCCAGATTCCCAGTAGTGCAGAGGAAGGGAGAGGACAGGTATTGTCTAGGGCCTGCAGGAAATAAGTGATTATCTTCCCTCTTCTTCAAGTTGCCATGGATTATGGTAAGGATGGTAAGGACGGAGACTTTGCCTGGGATGAGGCTGCCCAAGGGAGAGGCAGACAGAACAAATGGCCCTCTACAGAAGCTGCTTAGACATGACAATGGGACTTGGCCCTACCTTCTGCTCACTGTGTCACTGAACATCCTGGCAACTCAAGCACCAGGCAGTGTCTTCCTTCAGTGGAAAACTTTGGGACCTTTCAAATCTCAGCAATTACTTTAAGAAGAACCTGGACCAGAACAAGGCCAGAGTTCATATAAGAAGATCACAGGGGTGCAAGTATTCCCAGAAAACGAGGCCCAGAAAACCTAGCAAAAGGAACAGAGGGTACTCAGCCTGGACAACAAGAAGGCAAACAGAGCAGGAGGGAAAAGGGTTGTTGAATGGAAGAAAGAGGCGGCTCTCTGTGTGGAACCTCTGGACAGCTGGGGCCAATGTGTTGGTGGAAATTAATAGGGATGTTGGGCTTAGTAAGGACCCAACTAATAATTAAAGCTTCTCAACATGAAGGAATCAACAAATTAACACATTCTTAAAATTCTCTTTCTGCAAGGCTTTCACATAGCCACACGGATCTTCTGGTGAAATAGCTAAGCTGTGCATCAATGGCACAGTATTGTATGAAGAAATAGATGAATTCAGTGCTCCTTCTGTGACGTTATGTTCGGGGGAGGCCTAGTGGACACATGCACTAGGAAATGGCCTCCATTTTCAGCCGAGATACAGAACCTACTCTCTGTGTTAAGCACTCTCTTCCAAGGGGTCAGGTCTCAGGAACTCAAGGAACCTGATGCACATTCTCATTTGTCTCATGGACCTTGGTTCCTTTCCCCCATGAGGATTGCCCTTGATCCAGCTCTTCTGGGTACACTGAGAAGAGACACAGTGAAGAAGCTGGAGAAAAGGAATATTTTCCCTCAAAAGATTTGGCCCAGTAAGGATTTGAAGAAAAGACTGCCAGAAGTGTCTGACCTACCACGGACCTACTCAGCTTGCAGCCCAAGACACCCAGTTTCCTCCGTGACCTTCTTTCATCAAGACCTTGGGGCCTTTATGCCTCAGTGCCTGACCAACTTGTCCTGCTTAAGCACCAGGATGTATTGTGGGGTCTTTTCTTTGCTTTTTCTGTAAGTTAAAAAATAAACAACAGAACAAAAATCACTTGCACTCTCTTCCCTCAGGGTGTTATCCCTCGGATCACAACAAATTAGTGACCAGTGACCTGCAAGGAAGAATAATAGGGGAAAATTCAGGCACTGTGATTAGGTGGGAAGTATTTCTAGACAAGAGTATGTTGCTGAAAACTAAGCACCTCTACTGTTTCCCAGCCCAGAGATTTTCAAACTTTTGCTCTTAATATGTATTAAAATTTTTAAAAAACTGTACAATTTCTAAGGTGATAGTAAAGGCTTTCATCAAAAATTCAAATGTTTTTGAGGGATGTTGTATTTCCATTTTAAAACAAAAGCTGAAATTCTTGAATAAATGTATATAGTGGAATCTGAACACCTGGATGATAGTCAAGCTGCCATTACTCCATTAATGAAAAATATCCACTTCTGTAACTTTCAGAAATTTGATTTTTTCCTTTTTCCACTTGAACTTAAAATTTCGTTTCACTTCTCCAAAATAACTTGTCTTAGGGTAATATAGTCTTTACATTTTCTTCCTTTAATTGCCCTATTATGTTTATCTGTAATTAAAATAGCCTGAGTTAAAATTTTATTTTCTTTAACTGTAAGCTCTAAAAAACCTGTGTGATTGAATTATTATTACATGTCACAGATTAAAGAACATAAATACTTAAGCTAATTATTAAATACAGAAAGTGAAGTTATATCACAAGTATAGTTTTTAATGGGATGAGCTTATTTTCAGTTCATGCATCTGTAGATTAGTATTATTTATTCCTTTAAAAAACATTGGGTCAGTATAAAGTCTACTTGTATTTTTTGTTTTTATACATATAAACTGCATGAACTGAAAGTGTTTTATTATAGTGCTGTAACTCATTTCTTTGAATTCCTTGTCATATGCCAAAATTCATATTGTGATCTATTACCCAAAATATTTTTAGTTTCCTGTCACCCTACAACTTGATAAAGTCCTTCTTTAAAAAAAAAATTAAAAAATTAAAAAGAATGTGACTAGCAAAGATAGCTACTCTCTAGTCTTTTGAATAATTAATCTCAAATTCTGGGAAGAACACTAATTTATTATGATTTATCAAATAATTGTTAAGTATGCTGTAACAATTTTACTTAGATACACCTTTAAAAATTCTCTTTAGAAATGACAAAAAAATACATTTTAAATTTGATCACACTTTTGCCAAAACAATGCTTCTTGACAAAATGGTTTGTATCTCACTTCTTGCTTCAAATATATTACCTCTACTTTGGGACTGCAGATTTAAGTTATTTGTAGAAAATGTAAAAAAAAAAAAAACAAAAAAACTTCATGAGCAGCAGGGTCAGTCTTCACTGTAAAGCTAATTAGCCAAATCAGATACATTTTATGTCAGAATAAAGGTTGCTTTCCTTTTTCAGTTCAAAAAACTATATGAAAGATTATTATAAAAATCACTGAGAAATAAAAAAATCTCTTGTGAAATTTGTCATTAAAAACTATAAAAGAAGAGGAAGAAAAGATGAGGAAGTCAAGAGGGAAAAATGGAAATAAAGCCTGTGTCTTTGAGGAGTGGAGCAGCCGAAGAAGGGCCGAAGAATGGGAAAAAATAAGAATCAAGATACATTGTGTTTAGGTACAAATTCTCAATGAGGAAGGTAATCATAATGGTATTTAAAAAGCATCAAAAAATTCAATTAAAAAACAAAAAATCAAGATGATACAGGTATAACTGTTGGTTGCTGAAATCATAAGTCATGTAGAACAAGGAACAATGACACAAGGTGCAACACATCTAGCAAAATTGTGTACAGCTACCCATGCCTGATAGGCTTTGAGCAATAATAAACAAGTATAAAATCAGAAGCAAAACTCAGACTGAAAAGGTCTAGACCCCTAAGGAGTCTGGCAACACATAGTTTTTCTTGTAATTAGGAAAACTGTATTAAAACATATTCTCGGATGAAATAGGGAAATTGGCTATAATTGAATAAATATCTCATGCCAAGGTTCGATGCAATAAGTTTTGACAACTTTACTAACAAGTATACATCAAAACTGAAAGAATCTACATGAAATGTTTTTTTTTTAATCCTTGGTTCTGTATGTATCTTGTAAACATTTGGTATTTTCAACAAACATTCCAATTACATTTATAATAATCAGCAGGTTAGATGTGGTGGCATGAATGTAGCCCTCGCTACTCAACAACACTGTGGCATCAGAGTTGCGTAAGTCCTGGAGTTTGAGCCCACCTTAGGTAACACTGTGAGAGCCTGTCTCAAAATAAGAGAAAATAAAAGAATCAACATTACAAATCTATGCTACTTGACCTGTGCCAATTTAATTTTATTCTTCCTCCGGATACATCTTAGGATGTATATTGAGAATAGTGAAAAACAATTGCTTACAACTGTATGAAGCCAGTTTTAGTGTTCAGTGCCTCCTACCAATTTGCTCATTGTTTCACACTCAGGATTCTCCTTCAAGAGGAATTCCTTGTGAGAATCAAGAGGAGAAAAAAGGATAAGATGCTAAATAAAAAATTGTCATTATTCCCATCATCTTACCTTCCTATCTCATTGAGTTCTGCAAGTACAAATATGGGTCTGAACATCTCATTTCTATTTTACTAACATCATAATCACCTTTAATATGTGTATAAGAAAGGCAAATCTTACAGATTTATGATTACTTATTAGAGGACGTTTACTGTTTGCTACATGCGGAGTCTCAGTGGCATGATAAGGATAATGTGACATTAAGATTTGATTTGGAATGGGTGAAGTTTATCTTTAAAAGAGTAATGTGTGGGACGTGCTATTATGAACTCAGACTTCTCAGCAGAATAGTGTTAGAAAAGATTACAGTTGATATAGATGATGTGTAAAGTTGTACATTTATAGTTCCACACATTTACAGAGGTGCAGATGAAATTACATCAGAGAATGAACGCTGCAGAATGCCAGCCCCACACAGGTGGGCAAGCAACGCAAATGTCTGGCAAGAGAAGAGAACACTGGAACTAGAAGAGAGAAGCCACATCCACAGCTGGAGCCGCTGTTAGATCCAGTTTCACGACTAGGTTGTTCAGCTCTCCACTTATATTTCCCTGTGAAATCTTCCAATTTGTAAATATCAGTAATGAAATCAACAATTTTATAAAACACATTGTAAGTAAAAAACATGTCTGTAAATTATGCCTGGTTTATGAGTATTGATTAGAAATGGCCATGCAAAAGCTAGCCAAAAACAGGATATTTCTGCCCTTGGTGAGAAAACAAAAGCATCTTCCATCAGAATTTGAGGTTTTCACACCGACTTCGGCGGGCTCCTCAGATCTCAGCTCTGCCTCAGCAGTAACCCTTACCGAGTCTACAGCTGATCCACATGCATGACTCCTGTGAGCTTTGAGTGGAATTTAGGGTCAGTCACTTAATGAATCAAGTGTTACAGATGCCAAGGCAGCTGTCATAGGCAACAATCTGTACATTTTCTCAGAAGTTAAAATATTTATTCCAGCTTCCTTTATAGCTTCCAATAACATTCTAGAAAAGTCCCTGCTGAGGCTGGTGACACTAATAAACCTAGACTGTGCAAGCCCCAGTTCTTGCATATTCTTCTCTTATACCAGTCTCCAGAGCTCCCAGGTTTGAAAACTTTTTCATTTGGAAGAATTAGCTATGATTCGAGTTTAAGCTCTACTTACATCCAACCCCCTGGCTCAGTGATGCTGAGGTTGAACATCAGATGGTGTGTTGGTTTAAAAACATGCTCAAAATTAAAAAAAAAAAATTCTCCCTTCATGATATAGAGCGTATTAATTCCTTTCTCCTTTTGTGTGAGCTGTACTTAATAATTTGCTTCTCATGAACTGAATACGGCAAATGACGGTGAGTTTTGAGGCTAAACCTTGGGAATGCTGGCTTGCCCTAGGCCTACTTTGAATTATTCACTCTTCAGGAAACCAGAAGTAATGAGGATACTTAAGCAGGTCTGCAGAGAAGCCGATGAGTAGGAAACTGAAGCAGGCTGCCAACACCCCTGAAGTGAACCATAGTGAAAGCATGTTCCCCTATCTCAGTCAAACCTTTGGATGCCTATGGTCCTGGTGGATGTCTTAACTGTAATCTTGAGATCTTGAGCAGAAAGAATCAGCTAAATTGCTCCTGCATGTCTGACCAACAGAATCTCCAAGATATGAAGTTTATTGTTTCAGGATCCAAATGTAGCTGTAATTTGTGATGCAGAATGGGTAAAAATTCAGGGAACCCAAGCCCTTCCATCCCATGGCTCACGTATTCTGTTCCCTGTTTAGCACAGTGAGAAGACGGCATGCACCCCTCACACCCTGGACAGAATCATGCTGTAAGTGATGGCAGCCTGTTGAGTGCCAAAAATAAGAATATATTTGTAAACTGAAAAGTAGTCAAATTTAAGAACTTCCCTTATACCCAAAGGTATGATTATTCTTTAATCTCCGATGAGATTATTCTGAGGTGGTGCTAACTCCATTTCAAGAATTTCCCTTCAGGTTGAACAAATTCAATCCGGTAGGCAATTAGAATTTAGTTCTATCCTAAGGCTACTTTCTCTCAATAAGATTGGGATAAATGGGACACCCAACCAAAAATTTGCATCTTTAGCAGCTGTTAGCTTCAATTTCAAAACCTAGCTATGTGCAATACTTTCAAACTGTTATCAGCAGCCCAAGATTTCTCAGCATCTGAGGCTTACTCTCCAGAGGCTAAGCTCTCTTTATCTCCTCTCTCGGAATTTTCTATCCCTAGCCTCTGTTCAGGTGAAACTTCAGCCTGGCACCCAGCCAATCACAGCCAAGTTCTAGTTTCACTCTCACACTGGAGGAGCAGCCCAGCAGGCGTTTCTCCACTCAGGAAGCTGGAGTCCCCTGTGTCGCCAGCCTGCAGGTCACAGGTGGTCTCCAGAAGACTCTGGTTCTTTCTGGTGAAGTCATCTTATCTTCTACTGGGTTCCAGGTAGCTGGTCACATACAGATTAAGTGTTTGACTTAAAATTCTATCTGAACACTTTATCCTCTTACAAGTGTAAGCCTTTTATCTGTGTAAAAGTGCAAATATTCTGTGAGGATGTGAGCTCATGTTTCTTTCGGCTTGGGTGAAGAATATCACAAAGTAGGTCTTAATAGCAAGGAATGAGAAAGAACAAATGTTGTGGTATGTGGAAAAGCCCAGAAAGGGAGAAAAGTCGGGAAATAAAGGGATCTTGGTCTAATTCTCTTTTGTGTCTGGAAGCAGTTCTGCTAATACCGTCTTAATGAGCCACTGCCCAGCGCTGATCTCATAAAACCCTCAAGAGGGAAAATGCATGTCAGGCAGAGCTGATTCCATCTCTTTTGATATTTGCTCAGGAGGTTACTGGCCTGACTTTGGAGACTCCGCGAACACAAAAATGAGTGTGATCCAGTGAAGGCATTAAAAGACAGGACTCTTCAATAATGAGCCAAATCAGACAAGTACCTTACAGCTTGCATGTTTATTGAACAAATACTACTAAAATAGCTAAAATACATTGGGTACTTATGAGTGCATCAGTAAAGGTCACACTGTTACAAAAGCCCGCACTTTCAGCAGCACACAACTGCAACTCTACATAGATGCCACAGATGCAGAATACTGTTTTCTTGCCCTATTTACACAGCCGATAAACCTATTCTAACACGGGCGGGGGGCGGGAGAAGCGCACAGGAAACTCAGGCCCATCGGGAAAGGAGAAGTGCAGCGCATGCGTCATCGGTGTTTAACAGTCAGAAGCGGAAGTTCAGAACAAGGCCTGCCCTGTCAAAGGAAGAGCTAAAAGACAGTTATATAAAAATTAAGGTGGGCTTTCAGACTGGCTAACACAACAACATTCCATGAGTAGATGGTATTATCTGATTTAATTTTTATCCATTTCATTGGGAGCAAGGACAAAAATGTAAAATCTATACCTTGCTTATCAAAACTGCCCCGAAAGAGTGTGTTCTGCCTTTTATTAGTAGTATTATTATTAATTATTATTTTAGTAAAGATACTTTTCCAGCGTAATTTTTGGGAAAGCTATCATTTTTATTTTCCTACTCAAACACCAGCATTTTAGAGCTTTTTCTACAAGGTATTTATTTAAAAAGAGTGGGCCCTTTTTCCCCAAATATCTGGTCAGACAAAAGGAATCCAGAAAGACACCTCAAAATGCCTGTTAAATTATTGCTTTTCTTTCTCCAGGTCAGGCAAGCGAGGCTACAGAAAGGAAGAGGTTTGGTAGGTAAATTACAGTTTTGTGATTGCTCCCGCTACCCTGCCTGCGTGTCCAGGAGTGCCAGCCAGTGAGACGACAGTCTCTCCCACTCTTGGTAGCATTCGTCCAACCTACAACACTGCGGAGGAAAGCCACACTGAAGACACAAGGAAAACAATCCAGTCTAGAGAGTAACATTCAGGGAAACAGAGTACCAACACCTTCTTAGAACATGGAAATAAAAAATAACTCCATCAGAGCTACCTCGCCAAGGAGCATGTTGAAAGTCCAAAATAGCACCATTCATCAGTGTCTCAGGTCCTGTGGCAGCATCTCAATCACTTACCACAAGGAAACAATGAGTTTCAAACTACTTCTATACATCAAAAGAGTACATGGATAAAATATAGAGATATACAGACAATTGATGAACATAAGCTACTAAGCTTGTTACATCTAAATGAAAAAAAAAAAAATGGGGACTCTCAGCCTCTGCAAGAAGCAGTCGGGAGCTGTAAGAGGGAAGAGGCAGGAGTGGACCGGTCATATGAGCGCGGTAGGAGTTTGAGTTGTGGAAGACATTGTTGTAGCGAACCAGGCCTGAAGGCCCACCTGTAGGGATTGTAAACGTGGATTCACAGTGTGAAATTCTGAGCGTTTTCACTTGAGTCAGAATGATCAAAAACTGGTTTGATGATACCTATTATGTCCACTGTAAATTCTCTAAAGCAAGGCTCAGAGTCCCATAGTTTCTTCTTATACTTGATGATTTACACAGAAAAAAATCCCATATATGATACCATGACCTCATCAATACCCATACACCATATGTAATACAAATGGAGGTGTTACGACTAAAAAGAGTGGAGGTAAGTGATACTTGGGGAGCGGAGTCCATCGCTGCCCAGTGGAGTCAGGCAGGCGGCGTCGGGCTCCTCGGTCTTCTTGCGGTTCACCTCCTTTGGGACAGGAAGACTTCCCTGCAAAGCAGGTGGACCCATAGCAGACAGACGGACACACAAAAACAGACTTAGTCAGACTTCTGAAACCATCTGAAAGATTTTGCTACTCCTACCTACTTTTTTATCCTTGAACTCTTGCTATTTTGCAAACAGTTTACATATTAAACACAGTTCACCTGAATGTAAATATTAGGTCCATGGGGGCATGAAGCAATTAAACACTAGCTGACTTCGCTTCAGTGGAATCAAGTGTTTCTGCTAATGGTGGCGGCCAGCCATGTGTGAGGCGGCATTCCTCAGAGTCGAATTTCTGGGGAGAGCTGCTGGTACCAGACAGGGCCCGACATTAGGCTGAGTGAGAGGCACTCTCAGGAATGTGAACAATTTTTTCCAAGTTTATGATTTATTTTATAACATATATCAAAAATACCTTTATTACAGTTTGCATAAATATTTTCTATGTATGGTTTATTCTACAATCAATTGGCATATTCCATGCGGGCCCTAATGTGACCAGAAGTACATACCAGAGATGGGAGCGTTTGAGAGGGAAATAACATGCAGGCTGGACAGGGGCTGTGGGAAGGAGGGGGACAGCGGGAGGCCGCGGTGTGAGCAGTGTGAGATCCGCTGGCCTGCGCGGGCTGGTCGGGCCTAAGTCTCTCTTCACAACACTGATGAGGATATTTCGAGTTTCTGACTAGAATGATCCACTCTCAGAGGGCCTGACTACAGCCACCACAACACTGCTCCTGCTGAGGCTGGAAGGCGGCCTGCCTCGGAGGCCACGGCTCCACCACAAGCAAGCAGTCTGAGGGCAGGACAGAGGGGCCACTGCGCAAGGACGTAAATGTCCTACTCGCCACAGAAGACTGTATGTCTGCTCGGACACCGAGAGTGTGAAGACTCAAAAGCCTCACTTTTAGCTAAAGTATTCATTACTGGAGTTTTTTTCTTTTTTAGAAGAAATCTCTTCTGTGGTTTTAAAGGCTCTGACTCCCTCCCTCTCTCGCTCATTTCCTTCCCCCCCTCCTCTTCCTTCTTTTTTCTTTCTCCTTCCTCCTCCCTTCCTTTTTTCTCTTCCTTTTCTTTTCTTCCTTATTATTGCTCAGATCACAGAACTAAATTGGTTAATAAACCAATCTGGATAGACGTAAATACTTCAATTAAAGTGCTATTCTTACTTTGAGATCTATAAATTATTACATTTGAATTTAAGAAAAATTCGGAATTCACAGACTTCCAAACAACTCCATACTGGACATCGTCAGCAGCTTCAGGCTGAACTAAAGGCAGCAGATGCTCTGATTTTACCAAGTCTTATTTACTGTATAAGTTTTCCATATGAAACATCTGGTGCGCTAAATTTTGTTTGGAAATCTTAAAGTTTTAAATCACACAACACTTGTAGGATGTGTACAAAACTCACATGTTGTATATGTGAAAGCTCCACTCTTAGGTTATGATCTTCAGAGCTGTTTTTGTGTCATTCATAACCAATGGGACCAAACCAGAACATTAAATTAAAATACAATTCTTCATTTACATACTGTTAAGGACCTAGAATTCCAGATAAAAGTTCTAACAGTGTACTAGGAGGAAGATCCTTGCAGTTGTGAAAATAATTTCAATCTTAAAATTTTGGTATCCAATCTCCAAACTTAAAAAAAGGAGAAATTTACTTTTCAAAATGTGGCCACACTCTCTTTCAATCCAACCACTTGGCACAGTTCAGGACATGACAAGTAGGTTTTCAGTTAATGAAGACTCGGCACCTGTTAACTGTCACAGGCCGGGAAGGAAGGGCACTTGGGAAGTGTATGAAAGTTATCTCACGCATCACCTCCGTTCTTTACATGGCTCCCTTTGATCTTGCTCGTGTTTAAGAGTGAACGTACAGCACACTGGTCTGTCTCTGTGCAGGTGTCTGAGTCACCAACTTTATACCTCAGTGGAAAATACACACCACAGTGAAGTAGAGAACTACGGTTTGGGGAAGAGGTCCTTAGCACAAAGAAAAATAAAGGAGGACATTTCAGATTCGAATTTATCATTTTTTAAACTATTTTTTTCTCTTTTGAGGTCCTGAAATACTGCTGCCTTTCTTCATTTGTTACTCATGCTCTGAGTGTTTAGGTTCTACTAGATTTTAAGCCTACAGAGATGGAAACAGAAATAAAAACAGTTCCTACCCAACCTGCCCTTAATTAACATGCTCTATGGGAGACGCCCAGACAACTGGATGACAACATGGCCGTGACAGGAGGTCACGCAAGGTGGCGTGCTGCTCGGGGAGATTCCAAGGGCGTGTACACTGACACGTCTGCAGGGGAGGCGCTCCGGGAAGACAGCTCTGTGTGTCTACCCTGCGGAGCCCGGGACTCGCCACATGTCAGTCTTCCTCCCGTCACACCCTTCACCCCTGCCACTTTGCTCCGAAGCGGTCTTTCTGCCTCTACTAAAGGGACTTAAGCCTTCGGCAACATGGAAAGAGGGACTCTGAAGAGAGAATTAAGTACACTTTACTTTTCCAGAAGTTAGAAATTATACATCTTCAGGCAAAAATAGTCACATTATCCTCCATCATCCAGCACACTGTGGTCCCTACAAGACTGTGGGATCTAGAGGAATCTCAAGAGCGGGGGTGGAGCGGAGGACTGAGTGGGGCATCCAGTGCTTCCCACAGATGCATCCACTCTTTGGGGGATGACTGCAGACAAGTGGTGGCACTCCTTTCTGATGACTGCTGGGAGATCTGGCCCCAGTGACTCAGTAATGTGCTTCAGAAGGAGTAAGAAGAGATTATTTTTCTTACAATTGTGCAAAAATAAGTTTCTCTTCAGAAGGAAATTGCTGAAGGAAGGACAAATATGTTTGAAATACTACGCACATACTTAGAGAGGAGGTAGCTTAAAATAGAAGGCATGGACCCACCAGCGCCTGCCCTCGCTTCATGGAGCATGCCTCAGTGTAAGCAAGACCTGGCACCTAGACCGGCTTCCCCAGAGTAAAGGGAGGCACCCTGACCTCACCAAGGAGCTGGTCCTACCTCCATGGTTGATTCCACCAGTACTAAACAGGGTAAGAATTAACAAAATGGCCATACTCTGTTTTCCTGTTTTACACTCAGCTGCTTTGGGGAAATTATGCCTTGATCTGCCCCAGTACAGAATGTCTAGAGAAAAACAATCATTTATTTATTATTTGCTCATTCATCCAAAAGGATGGAGGTGTGGCTCAGTGATAAGAGTGTGTTGTTGACATGTGCCCTTGGTTTCATCCCCAACATAACCGAGAGAGAGAGAGAGAGAGAGAGAGAGAAAGAGAGAGAGAGGGAAAGAGAGAGACAGAGACAGAGAGAGAGAGAGAGAGACAGACACAGAGACGGACAGCGACAGAATGAGACAGAAAACAGAATCAAAAGAACACCAAGGATTATGCCGCCTACTGCCGCTGCAGGTGGTGGCAGAGATGGTAGAGTTCTAACGTTTTAGCATTTTAGCTCTCTCCCTCTTTAGCTCTATGAGATCAATGCAAATCTGCTCAGACAATGGGCCAGAATGTCTTTACTCATCCACCTTCCTGCCACTTACTTCAACCTTGACCTTCAGAAATTCTCTGAAAGATTAAAAGTGATTTAGGATTGTCTTTCTGTGCAAACTGCCAGTTGACACAAGTCATCGACTTCTGCCAGCCAGTAACAGGAAACTGTTGAAACTATCTTGTATAGAAAGAGTTTGTTAAACTCTCAAATACAGTAACAGCTGGGGGAAGATTTCATCATTGCTAAATACTGCTTATGAAACTTTTGAATAGGAATTTCATTTTCAATGAACTCCTTACTAATTGTAAATCAGCAGTTCAGTGGTTAAAAACTGCAGTCCTCCTACCTGAGGTCAAATTGGTATTTACCTTAACAGGCAAAGTCCAAAGTATTTATAGTAAAAACTGGTAAACTCTGTTTGTTTCAGAATCATACTAAAGTCTAAAATATAAATTTTAAAAGTTTTTTAAGCCAGAAATTGTCACAATAAGAGGGAACAAAAATAAAACCATACTGATATAAAAATATTAGGTCTAAAAGATGGGAAAAAGAAATGTAATGTTTTATTTTCTCATTTTGTTTCATGGATAATCTTGTCAGAAACTTGGGCTTTACTAACCAGACAAAACATCATCATTTTAAACTGTTAAGAACTTTGAATCACCTAACCCAAACTATCTTCCTCTTTAAGTTTTTAGGTTGTCATATTTGAATTTATTTAACCAGTAAAGAAAAATTTTTTTTAAATTTTATAAAATATATATTTGATAACTGATTTATGATTAATTGTAGAATTGTTTTCAATATATTTGTCAATTAAGGAAGATAATAGGAACTTAAGAGTCACAGGACTTTGTCTTTTAAAATGTTATTTTCAAGGAAATGACTATACTGCATTAATAGATTATTGTACTAGTGGAGTACATTGAGCAACATTCTCAGTTTTTTTTCATTTTGGGCCAGGTTTTCCCTAAATTGCTAAGTCCCCCAGGCTAAACTCCAACTTTGATCCCGTTATCTCACTCTTCCAGACTGCAGGGATTTCAAGTGTTAGCAATGGTCTACAACAGCATACAATAGATATTAAAATTAAAAACCAATGTTTTTTTTAAGCACTTCTAAAGTTTAAACAATGTTAACAAAATGGCAGCTACACATCTTACCTTGGGAAATCTTCCGTCCATTTCCTTGTCCGGAAATGGCTCTTGAGTGACCCAGACAAAGAGATCTGGGTAGTAAACCTGTAGAGACATAAAAGTACACACGCTCAGATTGAAAACAGCATCTACTCCGAAGCCACACGGGATCAGTGTAATGAGCTTGATTCTTTTCAATGGTCATTTATTTCCCAGTTGCAAGTTAGAGCAGTAGAGAAACCCATTAACTCTTTCAGACTGTTACTGCTCTCTGAATACAGACACACATACATACACACTCAAGAGTTTTAGCTCAGTGTCTTCCAGGATGAAGTCTCACCGGGCAGAGAATTCAATCAGTGTTATCTTTAGCAGGGAAAGTAGTGGGTTCAGGCCGTGTCTGACAGAGTGCATTACGTCACTAGGAGACCTAATTTTCAAGGCAACCTGTGTTGGTAACTACTCTTGTAAAACTTCAGTGTTTATGGCATAAATGTAGCAGATGGTCCTCACACTCTTTAAGTTATTCTGGTCATTGACTAGAACGCTGGAGATTACACACAGAGCAAAGAAGACGGACAGCAGCATCCCTGTCTCTCCACTGGGATGGCCACTAACGTCATGCGGTGTCCAGATGTCTGAAACAGCCAGGCATCTCAAACAGGAGCAGGAGCTGGGTGCCACCACCATGAATGACTCAGTGAATACTAGCTGATGAATTCTGGAGGGTGGGAGGAAGAGCAGAGAGGGAGTCAAACTGAGTAACTCTGCTTTAAATATACAGAGAGTTATTAGCATAAGGTTTCTGACCAGCTGTTCTCCATCTCAGGAAAGACAAGAGTGGGGAGAATGACTTAAAATTACAACTACAGATTTAGGTCAGCTATAAGAAAGAAGCACTTGGCAGAAGCCCTGTTAAATTACTAAAAGAATTTAGAGAAGAAAACTGTGAAATCTGCTTAAAAAAAATTTAGAAACAGAATCCAGCAGCCATCTGTCAAGGCTAATTCACATTTGATACAGCCCTTCTTGAAAACGGAATGAAGTCAGATAAGATTGCCTTCTAAGTTCTCTAAATTAATCACACCTATAAAAATCATAATAAAGGATCACACCTCAGTGGATTAACAGATAGATATTTTGTAGTCATTTTCCATTGTCAGAAGTACTAATCACTGAGCTAATTGTAATGCTTTGTATGTTCTAATCAACGCATTTGTTTAGGAGGTCTGAGATAGGAAATGTGGGTGGCTATCCTCATTCTTTGGAATAATATTACGCTGGTGATGTTTATAGCACATCCTAGCTTACAAGGCAATTTTGTGTATATTACTTAATGTATTCTGATGATAAGCCTGTGATTAGGTCTTATCATTAAATAGCTGAGGAACTGAAATTCAAAAGGGTCAACCAACTTACAGTAACAGTCAGCGGAGAAGCAGCATGACTCAAACTAGGTGTATAGATCCCGTCTTCTTTTCACTAGCCTTCTGCCTTTGCATTCTTTCAGAATGCAAATCGCTTACCACCTCTTCTTCAAAATTACCCCAGTCCACAGAAACCACCCACATTTCTGTCTTAAATACTCCAGGGCCCATCCTGCAGGAACTGGCACTGTGTTCTCACTTTGGACCCAGGCTGCGTTCTGAGCCATGTGGCTCTCCCAACTCTAAAGCACCTTCCTGTTCTACAGATTTCCTCTCTTCTGCCCAGCTCTTTCTTGAAGAATTACACCATCTGCCTTGTTTGAGACAAACAGCTATGCCATTATCCAGGAATGGGTGAAGAAAACAAAATTAAAATACAAACGCTTTCTTCAAGACATGTAACAAAGTCATAGCACATAAAATCCAAGCTTGAGTTTATTTTAGGAGATACCAAATTGTGATCAGTTGTAAATTCACAAAATATAATTGGACATAAAATGATCACTTCTTAAAATTACCACTTTAAAAGCATACTTTAAGTACAATTTTAAAATATTAGATATATTAGTAAGAAATAAATTTTCCTTAGAAACCTAAAATGGTGCAAAAATACATGTCAAGTACAAGTTATCAACTTTCTGGTACTTTTCTGAGATATTTCATATTAACAAAATTACACTGCATTAGTATTTAACTTCTGGCTTCAAAGCACCAAAACTAAAGAATTTAATTTGAAGGACAATCTAATTTATAGGCAAAGTAGCTCCCCTTTCAGAAACTGTTACACTTATTCTAATGACTTGTATTTTTTTTCAAAAACTTGCTTTTCTGGAGAAAAATAGGCAATAACTTTTGCCAAGGACTTGGGAATACATGTACTTGATACTAAAATCCACAACTAAGGAGACTTTTTCCCTTAATTTATATTTATTCTCTGGACATATTAATTTACCTTACAAACTGACCAATGGCATTTATAATCAGGCCTTTTTTGTTTGTTTTAAGTTTGTACCACAAAATAATCATGGTATACTGCAGGAAAATTAAATTTCACTTTGGCCTTGTGGTAAAGTCTTCCAATCTCCTTCAAAGTCAGCACGTTAGGTTAAAAATGGTAGAAAACAGGCAAGGAATCTTAGGTACATTTCTAAAGCCTGGTGGTGGTTTTCCAGGAACTTAGCAGATCCATAGATATGGGATATGAAGGGCATATTTTAATTAATTAATTAATCCTTTAGACACAAACGGGAAAAGATGGTAGATACTGAAAGTAAGTATGATCTATGGTATAACCCTTTTTTCTTACACTTGTACCATTTTAATACTCTAGTAAGGGCCTGAAGGAACAGATCTATTGGCCATCATTATCCTTGCTCTCAAACGCCTCAGGCCTGACTTTGGTGTTACACAAGAAGACTCTCAATTCTTATTTCATTCTCAGTGCTGGATGAAGACAATGGACAGTCACAAACAGTATGCATTTGCTTTTCTACCTAAAGGTTGTCTCGATTCAAACGTATTTTCTCTCCCTCATCTTTGTATGTGGACATCTTTTAGTCTACTATTCAGGGTCTACTGCTGGCATCAGAGACAGAGTGCTCCTTCTCAGCCCAAACTTCATACCAGCTTCTATGCATTCATTCATCAAAGGTTCATGAACAGCAGTCATGAAAAGGTCACTGCTTCAGGTTCTTGGAA